>JBBBDQ010000191.1:3512500-3797500 GCA_037127315.1 Ascarosepion bandense
TGCTTTTTAATAGATTAAAATATATCGGCACATTCTGAATGGATATGTTTGGATGGTTTAGCGAATTAGTATGAGAAGGACAACAGGAAGAGAGAGAGAGAGAGAGAGAGAGAGATTAGCGAGAAAAGAAAGAGTATAAAGAGAGAAGCAAAGAATAAAAAAGTGGAGACAAAGAAATATACTTAAATGAGTTCGGAAAAAGAGATCAGAAAAATATAGAGAAAATGAAAAGTCAAAGAAAGAAAAACAGGTCGAAGAAAGGAGATAGAAAAACAGGTAAGTATTTGGAGAAATACTAAGTTAAAAAGGAAAAGCGATATGAAAAAGTAACCGAAATAGTCAATATTTTGGAAAATTAATCGAAATGTTGCAAATACATCGGAAAAAGCCCGATGCTTTACCAATTTTCTTCTTCATTCCAGAACTATTTTAAGTCAATCCTCTTCTCGTTTCTTGTAAAGCAATTGCAGAAATAGATATTTACTATTTTATACAGGAAATTGGACAAGTTGTTGCCATTTCTATTTATTAATGTTTCTTGTTCCACACACGCGCGCGCATGCACACACACACACACACACACACACACACACACACGCGCGCACATATATATATATATATATATATATATATATATATGAACGAAAAAGCAGGATGAATAATGTAAAGATTGAAACGAATAAGAATTATAAAGATAAAGTATTGCATCATACTCTTAATATAAATGAAGTTGGAATCAATGCGTGCGTTTATTCCAACTTTTAAAATATATGTACAAAATAAAGTAAACTAATATTTGCGTATTCACGTAATTTAAATATGGACATTGAATTACAATTCACATCATTAATAAAAACGTTAAAATATTTGTGAAATAAAATAAAAACTCCATGGAATTTACTCTGAGAAAGAGATTTCAATCAATTATCCTAAATAATTTATAGGTTTTGAACACCTACTCCTTCATGCTTGCTTGTGGAGAGTAAAGTCACGGTCTCAACGCTCTATACTTTTTTGCTGTGATTTCTGTGACAAGTTCCGCAATTTCTTGAATATAATTTGAGTTGATTTTAACACGGCTCCGTGTTTCTGAAACTAAAAAATTGTTTTCAGTAATTATCAATAGGAAGTTTCTTTCCACCCACCTTGCATACACACACAGATATATATATATATATATATATATATATATATATATATATATATATATATATAAAAGGCAATCTGTGAGTCTGTGTGTAACGGTTCCATATGCACGCCTACATTTTTTAAGCTACGCCATTCGAACTTTCTAGGGACACATATCTACAGGGAAGCCAGGTCGACACATACTTTTTGAGTTTAAGTTCAGCAATATTCTCTTTCGCACTTTTTGACCAATGGAGCCGTTGGTTGCATTTGCTCCGTAAAACATCTAAGATCTAAGATAGTTGCTAAATGACGTCACAGAAATCAAATTACAAGTGTCAAACGCGACTAAAATATTTTTTATTAAAAAAAATGAGCCTTTATATTTAATTTTTATTCCGACGTTTTAAAAATTCATTTGGTCAACAAAAAATGTGAATCTTTTTTCACGCAATTTTGAAACAAAAGAAATATTTTAAAAAATCTCTTTATAATTATTTTTTTATATAACCGAGTTTTGATGGAATTTATCATTTAATATTATAAACATTGTTACATCACCAGATTTGATGTTTGTGTGACCGCAATTTATACTCTAATAGCTTCTTTTATCGCACTTCCTGCCTGTGGAATTCCCATCCATATACTTGCTTCCCCGACAGCTACAATCCCCAGGAATTTAAATGTAAGGTCAATAGACATCTCCTATCACACTAACATTCATTCATTCTCTCAATCTCTCTTCCCATCTACCCCACCCCCATCCTCGATATCCTCATCCGTCTATCACCCCACTCCCGACATTTCCTATAACTAACCACTCTTTCTCATCACTTTCCACTATGTAACCCCCTGCTCAACAGTGGCAGTGGAATGTCTTCCTTGGGGTGAAATGATTAAAAAAAACAAAAAAAGAACAAAAAAAACAAAAACAAAACAAGGACTTGGCACGACACCGTAGTAAAGCTATGTAATTTCTTTTTGAAAAGTTGTCCCATATTATCTGTTCAAAATAACAATGCCGACCATATATTTCACTAAAATATTTAATTTTTCAAAATATGAAAGGTTAAAAAGAAACCGAATATTTAGCCATTGTGTGTTTCATTTCCTAATTACCATATAAAAAATTATTTTTTAATGTTCTGGGATGGTGCTCACTAGATATATTCGTAATGCATTTTCATGGGTTAATAGATATATCATACGTTTTATTTGATATAGCTTTATTATATTTCTATATATTAATAAACCATGAAAATAAAAGAAAATATTGTCTTTCATTAAGAATGAAGAGAGAAACAAATATTGTCGACACATCAAATACCATTTGAAAATGCTTGTTATCAACACCTGCCTATTTCGTGTTTTATTATCTAAGGTTCTGAGTGCATTTGAAATCTTCGTCTTTCAAATAAGAATTTTTTTCAGCTGAGTAAAAAATTCTGAACATTTCTGTACATCTGTATAATATGACCCACATTTTTTGCCTGTAATTGTTATTCATAATTTCTTCTTTTAATGAAATACATTACTTTTTTATGGAGTAGGATCGCCAGTCCCACACCAAAACATTTGTGAATTTGGAGTTTTCCGTTTCCTAGACTGGTTGTCAACTATGATTATAGAAACCTGTCTATCATGCTGTTTAAGCAACAGGGTGTGGAAAGAGATGGATATCTGTCAAAAGTGAAGGCAACAAAACCTTGATGGAATTTGAACTTGGCTCGTCGATTCCACTTTCGACTCTGGACGCATCCAGAATTTTTGCTTATCTAGTTAATTATTAATGGATTGATGGAATTTATTTTAATACGAGATATTTTTATTACTTTAATTACTATTTTTAGTAGATACCCGTACAAAATACCGTATAAATTAAACGGATCGTATACTAAAATACGGGTGTTCACTAAAAATAACGTTTAAAGTAATAAAATATATGTCGTCAGTGTAAAGTTTGAAATTAGCGACTAATACATTTTATTTAGCTTGGGAGAAATTCCATTTTTTATAAATCTAGTGTTTCTTTTTTATTACTGTTTCTTCTCAAACTTGATTAAAAGACAGAGTCAAAAGAACGAAGATAGATTCATATTTATTTTGATTTATAATAATATACTGCGATATAGGAAATCAATTTAAATTTTATTTAACATGTTTGAAAGAGTTGATGAAATATTAAGTAAATATATTGGTAAATCTCGAAATTGTTTTCTAAATATGAAATTGACACAATTAAGATTATCACTATCAGGACAAACAGGGTGCGATGGATAAATGGCTACCTAAATGACGCGAAAATGAAAATAACACTGATATTTCATTTTAATAACTATATTTACCAGAATTACAGAAAATTATCTTGAAATACTAACGAGTAAATTATTTCATAAAATCGTCATTGACTTCAACTAGGGCCTCGAGACAACTTCGAAATCTCCTTAGTGAATGCTGACATAATTATAGCTTCGTTTCTGTGTTGCTAGAAGGAGTCTTGTTGGTCTCCCGCTCAACTGCGCCCCACACATAATAATCAAGTTGATTGCCGTCTGGGGAGTTAAGTGGCAGAAGTAAAGGATGATTTGGTCGCAAAAAATTGACTGGTAGCCTTCACTGGGTTCTCCAGCTTTTGTGGTTTAGTGCAGTGTCATATTACCAGACATGATGTCTTCCAGCGGCCACCCTCTTGACCCAGTGCAGCACAACTTCCCCAGAGCACTTGATGCAGGTCTCCGTGTTGAGTCTGAGAACTTCAGCAACACACCCGGAACTTCTTTTCTTATCAGAACGATGAGATTAAGTTTTCCAAGATGCCGTACCTTCGTAATCACCCTTAGACTCATTCAATTCTTTCCAAATCCTCGACACTGTTCTCTGATAGAAACCGAAACACAGTGAAACTTTCCTGTTGGAGGTTATGCTAAGCAGTACAGAATGCCACATTTCTAATTTCTGGCAGAATGAATAGCGTCATCGTGCTTTTTTTTTCTCACAGAAGGTGCCCAACTTACCCGCCTAATAATGTTCAATAAACAAAACCAAAAGCAAAGAATAGAGCTACATGAAAATAAAAATATGAAATAGCGAGTGTTGACTCATTGCAACTTGTACAAAAAGCTGATTCTATTGATTTTCCTGATACGTTACCAAATGGTTTAGTGACGATTACGTCTGATTTTTTAGGATTTCGATTTCAGTATATATATATATATATATATATATATATATATGGCGTGTGTATACACAGCATATATATATATATATATATATATATATATATATATATAACATGCTAGAATGTCTTCTTCTCTCAACCATGTGCCGGTAGCTTAGAGAGCAGGCACTCCGCCTGACACTAAATCTGTCGAGTTTCGATTCCGGCTGGAAGCAAGAGGATGTCTAGCCACACTAATGAGCTGTGATCCAGCAAAACAGGCTTGTATGTGAATGACTATTATATATATATATATATATATATATATGCCCCTGCTATTTCACTTGAGCCCCTTGATAAAATTCAAAGAAGAATCAGCAATATTATTGGTCCTGATCTGGAGGCTCGGCTTCAGTCACTTAAGGTTATCTGTCTAAAAATACTTTCATGATAATTGTTCGGATTAGCTCTTCGCTATGCTACCTAGTCTTTTTGAATTAAGTTTCCGTACTATACTCGTGTCGTGATCCTTTCCAAAACCTCGCATGCTCGATCCATGATATCCGCAGCATCCTTCTGTAGAACCACATTTCAGCTGCTTCAAGTTTTTTCTTCATCTTCGACGATATTGTCCAACATTCACTGCCATATTGAAGAATCGACATCATATTGCAATCCAGTAATCACTTTTTTGTTTCTAATGAAATTTTCCTGTTTCTTAATACTTTACTCAACGTCTGGAATGCTTCTTTTTCCATGCCATTACGCGTTCGGATCTCAGTGTCGCACTTTCCGTCTTCTGTTAGAACACTTCCTAGGTATTTAAATTTCTGTATCTGCTTGATTTTAGAGTACCTCACCTGTAATTGGCATTTTGGGCTGCCCTTTTTGCAGATGACCATGCATTCGATTTTCTTGCAGTTTATTTGTAGTCCTTTCTTGTCACTCTCGTCATCTATCTTCTGGTCATAACTGACGGTATACTCTATTATCTCGTCTATATTGTAAGAACTCTAGCAAAATCCGAAGTATTTCTCAGATTCTCGTTCTCTTAAACAATTATCAGATTACAGATCAAGATTAAGTGGGATATATACAAAAATGCTCAATGTACAAAGAGCGAAATTAGAACACGAACTCTAAATGTACAGATTCAAAATTAATGCTAATTTTTCCCTATGCATTAACGAAAGTATATACGCAAATAGACCAGCTTATACATATTTATCTATAAATATATCTACTATTTATCAGTGCCAAAAGGTTTGAACGGAAAACATATGCTTTAGTCACAGTGTCGTAACGGCCTGAGATGGCGTACTTAGTTGAACAGCATCAAGTGGAGCCTTGACAAAAATGGGAGTTAAAATAGCTTTGGACGTTCTGAACCCAGCTTTGAACAAACATGAGCGCACTTTATGTTCTGTCGGCTGTCTCGACAGGTTTCCGGTTGCAGCCAGTTTCTATCTAGTTTGTTTGCCTCCAACGAAGGCACCAGTGCCGGCATTCAAACCATTTCTACCACCATCAACCAGCCAGAGAGAGCACCCCTGATGTTGAGGAAAGATGCCGTCGACATCGCATCCTTTACTCAACCGACGTTTACGCTTCGTGTCGCCCCGTGTAAAGATTCTATCAATGCCCCGTTTTATGAATACCCCCTTGCCGTTAGTTTAAGAATTGTATTTTTTTTGTTTTTCGATCTTTCATGAGAAAAATATTTATTTATTTTTTACTTTATTTTATTTGAATGATCGTTTCATTCCTTATGTTTTAGTTGATCTCCTTTTTTCTGTTTGTCTTTAATTCTTTAATCAATTAGTCGTCTTTTTGAATAGAGGTTTACCTTTGAAAATTATAATTTCCTTTTATTAAACCTTTGAATTTTATTCCATTAAGAGATATGTTCATTATAATAAATCTTTTATCCTAGTTACATTTTCTTTTTATTCGTTCTTCCTTAATTCATTTAAACAATTCTTCTTAACTAATTACTACTCTTTACTTCTTTTAGTTTTATTTCTTTCTACGCTTTTATTTTTGTACATTTATATATATGTATATATATATCTCTGTTTTCTTCTTTCTGTCGATATTGGGCTCTTTTGTTTTTTGCTTTCACAAACATATTTTCGTGTTTCTTTACTTTCCTTAAGTATAGGGAGTAGAGTAGATATTATGTAGGTGTGCCTATGTTTATATATACATTTGCATGGGTAAGTGTGGATGGAATGAGGTGGGGTCATCAAGGCGGGAAGTGCACAAATATCCTTCGGTCGTCGCGCCACCTGTCAGTGAAATAGAGAGGTCAATCAGTGGAGTTGACGTAATAATCTGCCACAAGAATAAATAAAGAAAACACTAAATGAAAAAAGAAATGTAAAGAATGATGAGGAGGGAGGCAACAGCCCAAAATGATGGAGCCAAAGGGGAACGGAATTTGGTAATGTAGGTGCATTTACGAATAAGTTATATATATGAAGAGAAACAGAAAGAGTCACAATGTAAATTATATAAAATACATGTATAAAATTACATATACACGCAATTTCATGAAGAATATATAAAATTCATGAATACAACTCGCCAAAAAATACATTTTCAACACGCATGCATTTACAATTAAAAAAAAATAAATTAAAATGCATATACATACAAACATATATATTAGTGTGGGGATTATTTATTTTCATATATTATTGGAATGAAAATTCTTTTCGTTAAAAAACAACGAAAAAATGAACAACAATGTAACAGTCATAACATGAAGAAAAGTTACAACACTAGATAAAAAAACATCTTTCTAAATGTCTTCAGAATTAGCCGAAAGCACTTGAAACAATATAAATTGTCGAGAATTTTAATATTCTTTAGCTTTTACAAAACGGAAAAATATTATTATGCTGGAAAAACTTAATAAAAATCTTCCTTGTCAATCGTATGTAATGAAAAATGTTTAAAAGTAAGGTTTTAGGAAATGGATTGAAATCGACATATTTTAATTTATTTATTAAACATTATTGCAATGGATACTCATATTTGAATAGATGCTCTGCTTTTATTATTAAACAGTATATTTATTTATATATCCAGAATAATCGAGTAATCTTGTTTGAAAAATATGAGTTCTCAGACAGGATTCGAACCTGCATCGCCTATGAAAAACTATCATCAGATCTGACTTAGAACGCTCTACAAAGTAGGACTTCTGATCAGGCAAAGCTCGAATATTGTTTTTGAACGCTTATCTTTCCCGATTGACGAAATATACATATAGCTTTGTTTCGTATCCTAGCGCAAACAAAGGAAATTTATTTAGGAAATGGATTAAATCTGACATATTTTTAATTTATTTGTTCAAACATTCTGCTGGAGGACGCATACCTACTAAGAGAGACGCAGGTTTTATCTCTGTTGGGCATCACATTTTTCTTTACTAAAATTTCTCGAATGCAGCCACCTTCTTCACTTAGAGTAGCCCTACCTCTTCATGGTATAATATAGGCCTTCGTACGAAGTTTGAAGCTTTGACTAATAAATCCGGGTGATTTTTTTATCAGAACGATCAGAATGTTGTATCTTCGTAATCACCATTAGACTCATCTAACACTTTCGGAATTCACTAAAGTATTCTCAGATGGACAACCAAACACTCTGAAATATTCGTCTTGGAGTTTCCGGTGCATATGACAAGCAGTACAACATACTGTTTCCAAATCTTTGGTGGAATGAATTGCGACATTTTGCCCTTTCCTTGCAGACAGTAGCAAACGTATATGCACGAAAAACTTAAAAAAAAAAAAAACAAAAACAAAAAAAAAACAATATACCAAAAATATGCATTTGGTATTCTAATCTTAGTTTAAACATGGATAAAATGCATGAACTACAAGAAAAAAACTCTCTATTCTTAAGTCGAATTTGATAATAATAATATAGTTCCATTTTTTCTTGAGGTCCTAATAGATAACAACAATTATACATTCACTACCTCCCCATATGAAAAAAAATAAAACAACTAGAACTCGTGTATTCTCAACTATAAGAGCGAATATCCAAGCTATTAGACAATAACATTTATACAAAATTTGATATAAATTTTACTTCTCCACAGAAAAAGAATTTCTAAACTGAATTAAAAACATTAAATAAACTCTCATTATTCATGACTAACCTGTTTGATGAAAAAATTACTCGAGCTATTAGAAATATTAACACAAACCAAAACCGATCTTATACATACTCAAATAACCCAACTTATATTATTCATTAAAATGCATGTGATTATATTGCAAGCACATGCGATCTAACTATAAATAAGACAAAACAACTCAAAGGCACTAACACATCTTCCACGGATCCTAATAATATAATTAAAAGAAATCCTAAAATATACTAAATGTAATACAACCAACTTAATAATCCGCAGTAACTCCCTCCACAAACTGGCGTTTTGCACATATGTAACAGTGTATATCAATTTAAATGTCATTTAGGCAGTGGTATTTCTAAGAAAAAAAAAAGCAAATAGATATGTTGGTCATACAATAACAACACTATGAAGAAGTGTCCGAATCATCATCGATTGCACAACATTTAAATGAACATTCCTGTTAACATTCATGTTTTAGAGAAATATTATCAATACATGCATACTCCACCATGAAAATAAAACTTCAAATTGTCGAAGCCATCTTTATCAAAAATTAAAACCAACACTAAACAAAATTAATTATGAGTATAGTAACAATATTCTAAAATGCTTATAACAGCAGGTCTTTAAAATATCTAATTCGTTAGTTTTAAAGAAAACCAGAGTAGTTTAAAACATATAAACTTCAATTTTTATTGTTATTAAAAAGTAAGTTACTTCTCTAGCACCATACAATTTTCAAATCAGCATCGTGTTATGTGTACGCTCAAAACTCTCAACGAGTAAACCATAAAATATTTATAACTTACAACTTTTCCTACAGTCTTAACAATCAATTCCCTGAAGATGATCTTGGACAAGATTAAAAGCACTTTAACAAGAAACTTATTGGTACCTATGAGAAGAATGAAATAAAAAGAAATTGATATATTATGTCTAAATTATTTAATCAAACATGCTTTCATCTTCACGACGTAGGCGGTCATGACTTTCCACTTTTTCCTGTCATTTGTAGCTTTTAATATTTTGTCTTTTTGCTATTTCTCCCAAACATTGATATCTATTTGCTCAATTCCATAACTATATTATGTTACGCACTGGTTCCCATTTGACTCTATCTGTCTCGTGAGTATCATATTTTCCGAGACCTTCTTCCTCACTACATGTCACAGAAATTTCAACTGCCTCTTGTTAAGTATAAGTTTACTTTTGGTTTCCATTCTTTCCAAAACCTCGTTGTTGCTGACATACTCAACATATTTCTGTAGAACCATATTTCTGTCGCCTGACGTCTCTTTTTCATCTCTGAGAATATTATCCAGCATTCAG
The DNA here is from genome assembly GCA_037127315.1 of Ascarosepion bandense. Lineage (NCBI taxonomy): Eukaryota > Metazoa > Mollusca > Cephalopoda > Sepiida > Sepiidae > Ascarosepion > Ascarosepion bandense. Next base: position 3,522,268 of record JBBBDQ010000191.1, read on the forward strand.
TGACATACAAAAGGACAGATAACATGCAACAGTTCAGTACTCCTACTTTTTTTCAACATTTTTTTTTCTCTAAGTAATCTGTTTAACTTTTGGAATGCATTTTCCGCAAACCCAATATGCGTTCGAATCTCAGTGTTACACTTTCCGTCCTCTGTTAAAACGCTTCCGAAATATTAAAATTTCTGTATCTGCTTGATTTTAGTATCATCGATCTGTAATTTGCATTTTGGACTCATCCTTTGCGGATAACTATATCTTCTTGTAGTTTATGTTTACTCCTTTCTTACAGCTTTCCATCACTACCTTATGTAAGATCTTTTGTCGTTTCCCTTCCGTGTCTGCTATCAATACTGTGTCATCTGCATATCTTATATTGTTAATATAATAACGAATCTTGGTAGGAGTTCTAATTCACTCAAAATTGCCTTGCTGTTTAGGTTGAATAAATCCAGTGAGAAAACACATCCTTGTCCTACAGCCACTTCTGTTCGTGTGTATCAGAACTCATTTTCTGTTCATATGCAGGTGGTTTGCTGCCTGTATAGATTCTTGATTATTGCCATGTCTTTCTCGAATGCTTGCTGAGCAAATCTAACAAAATCTTTGTGGCATACATTGTCGAAAGCCTTCGTGGAGTCTGTAAAACACAGGTGCACTTTCTGATAATATTCTAATCCTAAATATCGCGTCCATGTTCTGGTGTTTTTGACGAATCCGCACTGTTTTTGTCCTATCACGTTCCTGAAACTGTTGCGCGCTCTAATCATAAGAATCTGCATGATGTGTTTTGTTATGTGGCTCATTAAGGTGATTTTTCAGTGGAGTTTTTATTTGTTTACACCTGATTTCTTAGACAGTGTTATGAAAATAGATCTGGTTAGCTTTTCTTGAATATCTACTGTTGTGGATATCTTTTATTATTGCTTTGATCTTGTCTATGCCGAAGTTGTCTAAGGCTGCCAGCATTACTATTACAATTTCATTAGTTTCTGCCGCTTTGTTTCTCTTTAACTTGGCTGATATTACTAACACTTCTCTTATTGTGGCTCACTTTCAGTTTTCATTTCCATTTTCTCCCCCGTATCTTTTTTTCACACTGACCATCTATTTTTGTATTAAGATTCGGGCCATTTAAAAGTCTTTTATATTGCCATTTGGGTGCTGCCTTAAGCTTATTCAAGTTTGATTTTTAGTTTATATATAACCGGGAGGTGGTCGTCTCCGCAGCGGGCACTTGGATAGGTCTTGCAGTGAACAACTGAATTCCTGGATCTCTTGTTGATATTTATAAAAGTTGATTTAACTTTTACATTTTCCTTCTGTACTTCTCCATGTCCATAATTCTCTTAGCTGTTCTTCGAACAAAGTGTTGACTCTTATCTGGTTATTCGCCATAGAGCATTTGTCATATTTTTCTCTGTGTCCATTGCGGGTTCCTAGTCCGAATTTGGCAGCTATTTCACTGTTCCTTTCTTTATCTTCTTTGGCATTCAAGTCTCGCATGATAATTATAATTTCTTGTCATTTACATTGAAATTTTGCGTTGTCTAGCATGGAGTAAAAAGATTCAATTTCTTCTTCCGTACTTTGTGCTGTCAGTACATACACACTTATAACATATATGTGGAAACGCTTTCCTTTCAGTTTCACTACAAGAATTCTTTCAGTTAACTTACAGTACTCCAAGACACATTTCTACATAACTTGATTTAGTATTAATCCAACTCCTTTTACATTTTTCTCTCCGCCTGCATATCTAATCCTGTGGTTGTCACTGACAAAATCTCCGTTGTGTGGCAACCTAGTTTCACATACATCTAAAATGTTTACATTTAACATAATCATCTCCTGTTTTACATTTTTCAACTGGCCACAGTTGTTTAACTTTCTAATGTCCATAGTCCCGAGTGTTATTTTTCGTTTGATGCAAAAAGTCATTAGATAATGGTCAGATGACACTGGTCTCTTGTTGCTGTGTTCGGATGTGAGTACACATACGCGATCAAAAAACTTTAATTCAAAAGAATTTTGCCCCTCCACTTCCCAAAAACTGACCAAACAACATAGTTTTTCGGAAATCATTCTACTTCAGAAAAGAAAATCTATCTATCTATCTATCTATCTATCTATCTATCTATCTATCTATCTATCTATCTATCTATCTATCTATCACAACCTGTGCAAATTCATATTAATACATATTCAGAGAAACCTACAAATGTATTCAAACGGATACATAACAGTATTTCCCAGCGTGTGCACAAATTAATATATTAATAGGTTTACACGTATGCATGTATCCGTTTAGAAATTTATATAGACGTATGAACTTAACGACATAACACTTTAATAGATGTATATCTAGCCACATGCGTATTAATTTCAATGACAATTACTAATGGTCCCATATGTTTTTAATGCTAAATGAATGATTCGTAATGAAAATAAAAACGCAGTTGACTCTATCAAAAGGGCATTCGAACGTTTACACATTCACTTGGTATATGTTTCTTGCTAAAATAACATACCAGGATTAAATATTCGCAGTACCACTTCTTACCTTATATATATATATATATATATATATATATATATATATATATATATGTGTGTGTGTGTGTGTGTGTGTGTATAATATATATATTCTTTAGAAGTTAAGCAGTGATATATATATATATATATATATATATATATATATATATATATATAAATTTTAACCTTCTAAAGAATGTAAATATGAATATTTATGTACCTTGTAAAGAATGTAAATATAAACATATATATATAATTATATATATCTCTTTTAAAGAATGTAAATGGAAATACATATATATAAATATATATATGAATATATATGCATATATATATATATATATATGTATTCTACATATATATAAACCTTCTAAATAATGTAAAACACACATATACCTTGTAAATATATATATATATATATATATACAAAATGTACACAAACCACATATATACACTCATATATCTGTATATATATAAAACGAATGCATATATATATATATATATATATATATATACATTTACCTATATAAATAGATATGTTTTGTGTGTGTGTGTGTGTGTGTGTGTGTGTGTGTGTGTGTATTCATGTAAACTCTCCCATCTGTGTATGCGTTACTGCATGCCTGTTTTGGTACTTGCTTGGTATAAATGTAGGGTCACTAAGTTTTCGACGGATTCTGCGATCTCTTTAATTGCCCATTATGCCGGAATATCAAATATATTTGCCCTTTAATCTCGTTCTTTTGCTTTCATCCCGTGCGTTGGCATGGAAAACTTAGGGAAGTTTTGCCATCATTTATATTATCTATTCCTTAACATCGACTCGCAAAATTCATCAATTAGCCACTTGCATAAATAGACGAAACATTTGTTTCTCTATTACCACTGTGTCTCTCTATATATATATATGTATGCGTGCGTGCGCTTCTTGTGCTATTATGTACGAGTGGTTATGTGTCTGCGCAAATAATCGTGCACGGAATGGATACGGTTAAGATCAACATTTTTCATGCAGTAAACATTCAGCCTTCATTGACCCAAGCGTTAGCGTTACTTTCGGTTAAAATTTATCAAATCTCACTTAGAAGAAAATTTTCAGGTAAAAAGACTTCACAATCTACTAAGTTCGATCACTCATGTTGAGAGATTAATTCTTAACATTTTGTCTGAGTTAGTTCGAAAGTTTAGTTTATCCAGATAATATCATTATTTCCATTTTAATTATATGTGCTAACAATTTAATTGTTGCTACTGCTGGAAATATTCAAATGATGTAAATTTTATTATTTGGTAATGTTGTATTTTATTCTATAGCGTCAGTATATGTGAAGGAATGACTTAAAAGATTCATTCGCTTAAAGACGTTTTTAATTATTGAAACAGTTGTATATGCAACGATAGTTTAGAAATTTCTGAACAAGTTGCACGCCATGCATGACAATAAGGTCGGTGCGTACTTACCCCGAAAGCCCCAACCTTTAAGACCTAATTGAGATTCCCAGGCAGCACTATCTCGCTATCGTAAAAAACATTTGCTTTTTCTATCTATATTTATATATGTTAAAATTAAATTAAACGAAATTTAAAACAACCGAGTATGTTGTGTTCTCTTCACACAAATATCTTTGGCAAAATCTAAAATGAAACTATTTTTCACCCATAAACTATAGATAAAATAGTAAGACAGAGTGAGTTTTTCAATCATAAATATTAAGTGATGGTAAAATCTCATTAGAAACAAAGTAAGGAGTGCTGAACTACGATGCTATATTAATTTTACTATATTGCAGTAAATGCTGGTTAATGTCTTCGAGATTGAAGAAGTCCTGGAGTTGCTGAGTATAACCTGGATTGAACACATGAATAACGGGAAAGTTTTAAGGGAAATAGGAAATAAAATGACATTTATATATGTTGAAATTTATGGGAAGCATAATGAAGCAAGTACGCCAAGAGAATTTAGCACTCACATAGAAAGAAAAATTGGGAAAACAATGATAATGATTTTCTGCGAACATAATTGTAACAGAAGGACAAAAAGATATAGTAAAGATATAGTAAAGATATAGTAAAGATATAGTAAAGATATAGTAAAGAGGAAAAATTTACAGTAAAATTAAGTACCTCCAATTTTTCGGCAGAAATTTTTGATACCTAAGTTTAAAATGAAATGTTTAAAATGAAAAAACATTCTTGAAGATTTCATTTTCAATGTAATTAAAATCTTAATGATTAATTTTATTATTTCCATTGAATAAAAAATTCTAGGATATTTCAGATAAAAATTATATAGATTGGAATGTCACATTGGATTTCGATTTCTTAAATTTTTCTTTAAAACAGCCATTTTCTTAATTTTAAGAAATTTGTAAACAAACAAAAATTCATCGATTTGAAAAATATTTCAAAAGATTTCTGACATTTTATTTTAGTAAAGTTAGAAAATTAAAAGTTAAATTAATCGGATTTGAAAGAAATGTTATTTCCTTATAGCATAAAAAGTAATATACAACCAATTATTAACGATTAGGCGTGCTTATCTGATCGAACGTTTGATGGACTGTTGAATGACGAAAAGATGACAATAACTACAGATGAGCATAAATGACAATTTTCATAAATCTAAGTGAAGGGAGAAAACCATTAGATTACGTAACCTTTTCATAATAATGGCAATTTCAGTCTACCATACATGAAAATAAGGAACGTATATAGTAAAAAATACAAAATAAAAAATTATTTAAAAAATAGAATACCGCAACTACGTTTATTAATCTTTGCAATTTTGAACTCGTAAATTTCGTTTCCATTTAATTTCTATACCACATCCAATAAATAGCCCAATACAGAATTTTACACAATTTTTAAACTATTATAAATTATTACAATTCAAATGTAAAAGAAATGAGAAGATTATTGTAAAATTCATTATTCATCAGAAAAAATTCTTTAGACAATAATGCCCTTATATATTTACAAAAGCAATTAAAAAGCTTTATTTTATATATGCCCTTACATATTATTATATATGCCCTTACATATTTACAAAAGCAATTAAAAGCTTTTCTAATTGAGTAATGTCATAGTTTTATGGGATTCATTATTTTTCAAATCAGAGCAGATTTTATATTAAATAGCACAAATTTGGAAAAAAAAGTAGAGGATTTACAATATCTAATGACTCCTAATTTTAACCCAAAAAATTCTATAAATAGGAAGGTTCTGTGCAAACTTTCATGAAATTAACTAAGTGGGAGGTAACACATTTAAACAAATTTTATTTACCAAAACTTTCTATAAAAATGTCATAAAAAATTTCATTCATTTCTGAATAAGTCCAGAAAATTTCATTAAAATCGCACAGTTATTTGAATTTTACAAGAATCTCCAAATCTCTCTCTCTCTCTTTATCTCTCTCTCTCTTTCTCTCTATCTCTCTATCTCTTTCTCTCTCTCTCTCTCTAAGGCTGAATTTCAGACGATTAAGCAACTTAATAGTTTTGGTGAAAAAGAAGCGCAAAACATCTACATTCTTATAAGTCATAAGTCCAGATGTAGTGGATTAAAATGGCTGATTAATTTCAGAAAAGACCCAATGAACCTCTTGCTTTTAGCCTATTCCAAAAATGAGATGGGCATTTACTTTTAATTCGATACAGAAAAACCGGAAAATATATTAATAATTTTCGACATGAAATTAACAAAGAAAAGAGAGCGAATAAATATTAAAAGCTTTTTAAAAGTCACTCATTTCTTTTTTTAATCAAAAGAAATGCCAGGTTCACGGAAACAATACTAGTCAGTCATTATTTAAACATTCGCATATATTCGCACAAATATACAGACACATGTCTTTCTTTAGTTTATGGATCTGATGAAGCTTAGAAAGGTGAAACGCATAATCAAATCTAGTTTCAAATTTTTTGAAAACCTTGTTGGGATTCTATATCTATATCTATATCTATTTTAAACACACACACACACACACACACACACACACACACACACACACACACACACACACACATAATACTGTAAACCATTACGAAATTTCATGAATTGAATTTTATTATTCTTCTTGACCACCTGAAAATTGTATCTGCCTATGAAACCTGAAATCGCGAAAAGTCAATGTAAATAATTTTAATTATCATTTTCACTTTGCTCTGTAGCTTGCTATGTGCTACATTGAGCACTGTTTTGAGAAAAGTTATCTTTTCTTTATTATATATATATATATATATATATATATATATATATATATATATATATATCCGAGTGAATAAGGAACGAAGAAAAATTTACAACATCCAAAACATTAATAAAAAAACAGTGTTCGTTCGATATATAATATAGAGCTGTGAATATTTATTATAAATTATAGTTAAAAAAAAATGTGTACATGTTCTAAACTTTAATTTATATATATATATATATATATATATATATATATATGATAGAAAGAGAAAGAAAGACAGAGAGTGGGAGAAATTAAGCATTAGGTAATACTTAACATATAGCAATAAACAAATTATACTGCTAATATGCCACATACCTTAATGCAATTGTTATTTAATCATTTCACTGCATGCAAGACAAAAATGACAATAAGACAAAAGTTGTTACTGAGAATGAAAAAAAATAAGAAAATTTTTGTGACAATATGAAAATAAAAGTTGAGGGAAACAGAGAATGATTATAGACATTGTATTTAAAATTTTGAAGATCATATCTGTATACTTATGTTTTATAGATTATTCAAAAATGTTTGATAAAATATGTCATAAAGAATTGAAGGTATTGCTAAGTAACTGACATTGGTGAGAAGCATTCTAGAATAATCCAAAATTAATACTGGCTGTAAACCGCCTGCATGCGTACAAGAAATGGGTTTAATAAATATACAAAAATAAAATGAGGTGTAAGAAAAGTGTGCTTCTTCACACCATACAATTTCAGCTGCAAGGCTATTCTGAGAAAATTTGAAGAAGTCCTACCGTGTTTCATTATTATGATACAATAATTTCAAAAGAAGGCAGTGAAGGAAAGCAAGAAGAAGGGACTAAATGGTAATTGCAAGAAGCCTGTTGCTTGCAAAAAGAACAGCCCAACATGCAAATTACAGATTGGTGATACTGAAATAAAAAAGGGTCAATAATTTAGATATCCAAACTTCGAAACTTCTGAGACAAAACGGCTTGGAAAAATCTGATGCTTACGGGACAGATTGAAGATAAGAGAGGAAAGCAACTCATGATCTACGTGGTAAGCGGAGCAAGGTTTCGGGGAGATGACAAAAAGACAAAAGTTATTAATAACTACAAAGAATAGTAAATTGAGAAGAACCCTGATCGCCAACGTTCTGAAGAGACACGGCACATAGAAGAGGAAAAAAGAAACCAGATGAAAGTTCTGTAGGCAAAAATTGTCACTTGAGATATTAATACATTCATACGTGAATATATATAAATATACTACGACGATGTTCTTATGTCATTGTGTGTCTGTCTGTATCTTCGGACATCACGATCAAAGTGAATATCCCAGTGACCAAGTCTTTTGCATAGTTAATCGCTACGATATTATCTTGGAGGTTGCTGGAAATCACCAGAGGACATGAAAAGCACAGCAAGTCATTTGTAAGCAAATTATTCAATTTATAGCCAAATGGACAGATATACTGAGTTTACTATGAAGTCAAAAAGTGTTTTGATTTCGCATTATTAGTGCACCTAAGGTCATAGTCGACTTCCGAGGTTACAGGAAGTTATTGGTTATAGAATTAGTTTCTGACCTTTTTTCTTTGTATGATAGGCACCAAACAACGATATTCTTGGATGTAAATTGGTAGATGTCGGAAATTTTCGACAGAAAAAGATAGAATAGCTGATATCCTGTAACCTGCAACTTCAATTTTGGATGAAAGTAGCTGTGTGCAGCCGAAATTTTCAGCATTCACATTTCATATATTTTTTCAAATAGCACGAAAGCTGAAAGAGACCAGGTTAGAGATGATTGTATATAAATTATATAAAAATTGTCCGAATGTTTTATTTTTCCGAGCGATTTCGGCTAGACTTTTAGTCATTATCGGGAATGGATTTTATTTAGGTGTAACTGAATATATGTAATGTTATGTATGTTTATAGAGTAGTTTGTATGTTTCATGTTCTGAACACGGTAAGAACGTTGTTAACGTGTTCGTAGGTGATATTATTGAGTTTTGGATTTTTCATTTTTTATTAATTATTGCTTTCATTATTTTTTGTCTTTTTTACAAGTGGATGATACTAAGATATCTGTCAACAAATATGTTACGGATAGGATTAGGTAGGTTTCCGTGTGTATTTAAATGAGATCAAATTGAGCTCTGCTATGAAAAATGCAACGTGAGTCTCCGTGTCAGTTTCGTAGTAGTGTGACTAATATTGGTTTGCTGTAATTTAGATCAGCTAAGTGAACTATTATCTTTGACGATGAATTAGCAGTTTTAAATTTTATGTAATGCATAATTAATTTAGCGTATTACGCCTATTAAAGCAATAAATAATCTTTAAATACATGGGCTAAATTACGTCCACAGACATTTCCTCACGCACATATACACACATATTAACTAATGTTACCATCCAACATACACCTAAACAGACAAGCGTTTCTTCATCAACCCACACGTACACTGTTATAAATCTTTACCGTCCAAAATATTCCTCCCATGTATATATTTTAAAATTATCTATTGATTTAATGCATGTGAAGCGTATCTGACCAATATGTGTTTTAATTTTTTTGTTTTGTTCTATATCGCTGAAGAAATTTTAATACATGGAAACATGTTAGATTTAGATACGTTTCCTATTCACTCATGCATATATATATATATATATATATATATATGAGAAAAATTAAGGCAGACACGTTATCTTATGGTGAATCGGGAAGATGGCCTATTTCAGGCGAACTATCATCAGCTTCCGTCTTTATTTAACAAAGGATTTTATACAAAATTTTGTGTAAAATTCTTTGTTAAATAAAAACGGAAGCTGATGATGGTTCGCCTGAAATAGGCCATCTTTCCGATTCACCATGAGATAATGTGTCTGCCTTAATTTTTTTTATATTTGCTCTATATTTATTTATATGCATATATGTTTAGAGCTCTCTTAGAGAGTTATCCTACCACTGTATGTATATGATACTCCTTTGAATTCTTCTATACCCACACTGCATGCTGATATATATATATATATATATATATATATATATATATATATGTGTGTGTTTAAATTACCAAAAAGGAGAGAAGGCAAATAAACAATTAGATGTTTCATTCTATGAAGTGATTGCTCCAGACGAGATAGTAAAATTTTATAGATGAAATTAATGCTGTTTGAACAATTTCATTTTCGGAACGAATTTCACCGATACATATTTCTCCGTTTTATCATCAATTTGTCTACTGTTATTATAATACACACGCGCACACCCACACACAAACAAACACACACGCACATACACATACACACGCATATATATGTGTATAAATGTGTGTGTGTATATATATATATATATATTTATATATATATATAGTTTGTATATATATATTTTCACGAACGCATAAATCAAAATAAGCATTAAACATGGATTTAAATATTAAACTTATAGTTGCTATTTTTGTTCTTGTAGCAATGCCCGGCCAAATCATGATTACCAACATCTTTTCTGTCGATATTACACATTATGATTTAAGGCAGCTTAGAGTTCAATTATTTACATTTAAATGCATCATAATGCAGATCTTGCTGTTAGACAGAACTCTGCACTTATAACGCTTTTATTTTACGTGTTTGATTTATTGTTGAAATATGTGCATTTTGAGTTGTCTGGTTTACAGTCTTTAAAACGTAACTGAGATAATATCTGCATCCGAAGAACATCTAAACGTTAGAATGTTAATTTCGTTGAATTTATTATATTTCTGCCTTGTCCTTTACGATCAAAAGAAGAGTAGAATGAATAAAAAAAATCCTGATACTTGTATATTTTTTCCATTCCGCGGATAAGTGAAAATATTATCTAGACTGCTTGATTTTATTTGTAATAAAAAAATTGTCCAGAATAAGATATTACAAAATTCTAAAGATAAGAAATGATTTCATTTCAGGATGACAAATAATTCAAGAGATATATGTAAATAAAGAAGTTATAAACATGTAAATTCCTAATATGAATGAAATTAAAAAAAATAAAGAAAATTTAATTTAGTAAGAATGTGAACAGCCGTTTTTTATTCTAAAAGATGATAAAAAGAAGAAAGGAAAATAAACATTCTGAAAAAGACTTGTGCAATCAAAAACGAGAAAATATTAAAGAAATAAGCAGATTTGATGGCAAAAGATTTTAAAGAAATATTAAGAATTCAAAACGATACTGTCTTTTTACTGAAATCAAATTTTCAGCTAAGCAGATGTTATTTTTAAATTTATTTCTTTTCCTTATTTCTCTACGTTTTGTTAATTCCTTGAAGCATTAAAAAAAGAAGAAATTAAAGATGACCACTCCCTGTAGTTTGGCATGAGTCCACCATTTGCTTTCACTTTTCTTTTTCCGCTTCTTAATTTCTCCATTTACAATTTTCGATTTCTCCCAGCTGTGAACGTTGCATTTTACTTTTGATATTTGTAATTTGTAGTTTCATTCTTTTTCTTTGAACGATCCAAATTTTTTTCATTTTAATTCTAATTTTTGAATCATTTTTTAAAAGCCCCGGATGTATCCATTGATTTAAAAAAAATTGCGATCAGCTTTGTATTCATTTAGCATCCACTTTCATTTCGAATATTTAAAAAAAGCACTGGGCATCAAGTTAACAGCTAACTTAACTACTGCTGCTGTTTCTAATATAACTAACACTACTAATACTAATATTAATAACAATAAAAACAACAATAACAATAACGGTTTTTATTGTTATATAATGAATGGTGATGTTAAAATCAAGATGAACCAATTCAAATTTTGTTATTTTATTTCAATGATTAGTTTACCTATGTCATCAAAAATTACTGAATATTTTTAAGCCTTTAATATTATTAAGTTTTTAATTGTGCATTTCAGACTTATAACTATATATAAAATGCTAAAAAATGACGACAGTTTTAACTCAAAACACAGTATAGTATCTGTGTGCACTACAAAATTTCATATTTGTAAGTGAATTACAATGTACCGTTGATAAAGATCACTGGCCTAGTGGATATGAGGTTTTCTTTTTGCTAACCAACTCTGTCGTTTTAAGCATTGGTTAATGCACTTGTTACTTTATATAACTGTGTAATGGCAATATTAGTCTGTTGTCTGTTGAAATTTATAAAATATTTTTCTTAAGTTTATCAAGTCCAGTAGCTGATATCACATTTTTCTTTATCGATGTGAGTTTCTTTCTTAACATTTTATTTGAAGTGGTGTGTAATCTTGATTATATCATTATTTTCTTTTTGAGTTATATGTGATGTTCATTTTAGTTGTTGCTGTTAATGAAATTCCGCAAATAAAGTGGTCCCTGTTATTTGGTACAGTACTTTATTATGAATACTGTTGCATTAGTTCACATATTTCGAAGAAAGATGATCTTTGTCAGGACAAAATGTGCTTCATTCGCTCAAAGCCATTTTAATCATTGATCTGAAAAAAAAAACAAAGAACAAAAACAAAACAAAAAACAACGGTCATATAAAGCAAACAGTTTAGATATGTTTAAAACAGGTTTGGCGCTATGCGTGACATCCATATGAAAATCGCGATCCTATACTAAATTTTTTATACATTTTTCTTACAACCAAATACGGTTAACGCATTGTGTAGAAGCTATTTTAGAGTTATTCCTAGCTAATAATATTACATAGTTATCATTGCTGTGAGAATTAACTGTCAGATAAAAACAAACAATATTTTGAATGTTGGTTTGCATGACGAACAGCAACGACTCCACTCAGAAGAAGAATTATGCATCTTCTTCTAAATTATGTTTAATAAAAGTTACTCTTATTTTCTTCGAAAAATAAATTGTTGTTTTTTAAAATAAGATCCCCAATCTGAAAACAGATATCTTGATCTAAAATGTTCTTAATCTGATTTTATACATAACAAAGAGACACTTCAGACACAATACCTACAATTGCTGACAGCATGTCTGCTACAGTGACTGACTAGTCTGTAGTGTAGACGTTCACTAAGGTACATTGCCTTTTTTAATTAGTTACAGTTTCTGGGAAAGAACTCATAATCTAGTTTGATCAACAGATGAAAAAGTATATAAAAAAGTGGTCACGATGACTGATCACTTCGTGGTATCAGTCTACCCAGTTTCACTCACAAAGTTTAGGTCAACATGTAATATGGCTTTCGGGCTCTTTCAAACGGTGCTGCATGCTGCATCATATCAACTGTCAGAAAATTTTAAGAAATCGTCTCCCTGACAAATTGGCTATGATGAGTTTCAAATCAGGGTATCATGCTTAAGACGCTAAAGTGAAACATAAGTATAAAGTGTATTTTAAAAAATTAACAATCATTCTTGAAGCTTTTATTTTAGTTTTAATTTCAAGCTAATAGATAAAATTTAATATTTTCAATGAACAAAATACATTGCCGTCTTTAAATTTATTGTAAAGAGTTTTTATTATCATTAAAAACAATAAAATCATATATATTGACATCTGTCAAAACAAAGTAATTCACTTTATTAAAAAAAACACTTTCAAAATAAAATATATAATTTTCTGAAACTTTATTTTAAAACGGTTCACTGATATAATGTTAAATTACACTGATTTGAAACAAATATTACTTTAAGTTTAAAATATCACAAAAAAGCATTTCAAAGATCGAGGTGGTTATCTCTATGAGACTTAAATTTGTAATTTTTTTTCGAAGGGGGCATAACTGCAACCATTACTTGAATATAACGTAAACGCCTTTATATATATATATATATATATATATATATATATATATCTGCGGATGACTATATATATATACATATATATATGTGTATGAGGATGACTATATATATATATATATATATATATATATATATATATATATTAAGTGCCCGGCAATCTTTAAAAACTAAGTAAATATTTTATTGCATTGAGATATTTCAGCTTTTTCGCCTAACTTGCAAAGCTGCTTGATGAAAAAATGTTCGAAAATTAACTATAAATTTTAACGTAACTATAGCTACCACTTTTGTTTCCTCTAATGGAAGCTTTTGAAATCCGTTTGATACGCACGTAAAATAAATTCAAATTTCTTTGATAAATATTGGGTCCGTGGAACTGTAATGAGCTTTTTCATTTATGATGAGCAGACATAGTTTTGACTTAATAACGATATCACCTAACTGCTATAAATTAACGCTGAATTTTAAGATATTTAAAATATATAAGTTATTCTAATTTTTTAAAATGGAAACAATTTTTGTAAATATTTAGCATTCATCAAAAATTCTTTTTCTAAGACAACTGTGACTATAAAATATTTAATATATAAAAACTACTAAAAACTTATTTCATCATATCTTAGTATTATTGCATTTTTTATTTTAAAATTCATAGCATATTTTTTGTAACTTAATGTTTTATTTTATAAAAGATTTTCATGATTCAAATTATCCCAGGAAATCTCCTTATATCTAATATAGTCATTAGGCTGTGCAAAAAAATTCTCGAAATATCATAAAATTAAATTGGTGGTTAAAACAATTTTCACAAAAAAAGTTCTTAAAGTGAAAATTAAGAACATAAATTCATGTCTTATACATTCGTGAATAAGTTCTGAAAGTTTCATTAAATCTGATAATTATTTGATTTTTGCAAAAGTTTTCAAGTTTCTCAAAAATTATTTGTCTGTTTCTTTGAAAAACATCAGGAGGCCTTTGCAAATGTTTTCTCAATGAAATTAATATTAATCAACCATTAGGTATGAAAACTTCAAAACATATTATAAAAAATATGCCATGTGAATTTCAACTCATAATAACTGTTTTTATTAACTGGATATATATATATATATATATATATATATATATATATATATATATATATATAAATAGGAGTCTAACCGTACTGATGAGCTGTGATACGGCGAAACAGATCTTTCTGCGGATGACAGTATATATATATATATATATATATATATCCGACTGACGCCAATTCGGTCGGGTTTCAATCCTGGGTTTAGTAGCAATCGGATGTCTAACCGTACTGATGATCTGTGATACAGCGAAAGATATCTGTCTGCGAATGACTATATATATATATATATATATATATATATATATATAGGTACGTTCAAAGGTTCATTGAAAATGAGCATACATGATTAAAAATATCCTCTAAATTTCATAAGAACAAAGTTTTATAATCAGTATTTTTGTTTCTATTAAGAGGAAAGACCAAAACTTTCTTGATTACAAAATTATATATTTTATCCTTGTTAGAACGTTCAAAACATTGGTTAATTATTTTTATTTCGTGTGTCATGGGGAACTAAAAATTAGTTTAAGAAATATTAATATTTTTATTTTAATTTCATTTTAAATTTGATATATAAAGATTACCAGCAGTTGTAAAAATAATATCACAAAAGAGAAAACTTTGTAAAGTAACCGAGTCGACTGCAAAAGAACTGATTATAGTTAATAAATAACTCAAAGAAATTGAAATTATTGATAAGAATTGAAAAAAACTGCTTCAAGCAATGATGAATATTAAAAGAGTAATAAGAAAAGTAGTCAAGAATATATTTCAAGAAAATGTCGAAAATTTAAACAGAAAATGATGCAGGATATTAAAAACAATGGTTAAATAGACAAATGCATCAAATGGATAAATTTAAGTAAACATCGTAAAAGAATCATGTATGTTGGGTAAAGAAATACATGAAAACTGATTTCTCCATGCTACTACATTTTAGTGATGCACGTAGATTTTTTATGTGTGGGTTATAGGTTGTTTTTTTAGTTGTTGAAAACAACACGTCTTAGAAGAACATGTTCTGTGCTAGTAATGAAGTCAGTAAAATTATACGTACGTTAGTGTCAATGGGGGCGTCAAAATAAATGCTGAGAATTACTTCAAACTTAGAATTATACGTTACAATTAAGATACTTTATGCTAATAAGTTTATTAATGCTAGAGAATATTGCTTGACATTCTGAAAAGCAGACTTCTGTTAAAAGAAGCGCCAAATCAATGGAATAACCCCAGCCACTCCCAATATAAATCCGATAGTCAATCAATCAATCAATCAATCAATCAATCAATCAATATATATATATATATATATATATATATATATATGTATGTATAAGAATAGAAACTCTGAGAAGCAAGAAAATCTGCTACAATTAATGTTAAACATAATTAAGAAAATCATCAGATGCAAAATTGATAAAGATTGTAGAATGACGAGACTTTCATCTTAACATATACAATAATAATTTGTTCAGACATATGTGGTAGTGTGTTAATCAAATATACCTTTACCCCGTATTTTTGCATTTATTTAAAACACAAAATACAAATTTATGTTAAAATTCTTAACATAATATAAGCTTAAAATAAGTATACGTATAAGCTGATTTCTATTACATATTATAGGGCATTAGTATAAATTATTTTATGTTATCATTGGATATTATTATTATTATTATTATTACTATTATTGTAAGCTGGGGAAATGTTGCTAGTCTAATTAATATCAACGCAGAGATAAAAATCGTTGAACCATATTTCAGTTCAGTGCTAATCTTTGCGATCACTGACACAAATGACATTGATGTAGACATAAATCTCTCTCTGACTATGGGTTAAATAGCAGGGTAGATCGGGCTCTCTAGACCTGATTGGCAACTAACATAAAAAGCAACACACTATCCCCCGAAGAATGCATGTTAATTCACAGATATTTAAACAATGAATAGGCTGTCGCCGTTTTTCCTACAGATGACGTTCCAAGCACTGCGTGTAAGTAGTTTCAGATGAAAATACATCTATATAGAAATACTATAAGTAAACTTGAAATTCAGTATATGTCATTTAACTGAAGTGTAAAAAACTTTGTTTTTCATAACGTTAAAAATGTTGGATTCTGTGCTAAAGAAAGTGTATTTGCAGGAAATTTTACTGCACCTTTTTATTCAAAAGAAATCTGGCCCTGAAGGAGACAGAATTGTTGTTGAGACTTACAGTCACCATGCTCTGTCGGAAACAAAATTCAGAGATTGGTTTAGACTCTTAAAAAATTATGATTTTAATGTTGAAGATAAAGAACGTTCTGGCACACCGAAAATGTTTGAAGATGAAGAATTGGTAGCATTACTTCATGAAGTCTTATTTCAGGTAGAAGATGAAATTTCAGAATCATTAGTGGTTGATCACACAGCAATTTAGAAAGGTTTGAAAGCATTAGAAACGATTCAAAAGCAAGGACATTTGGTGACGTACGCGTTGAAGCCAAGTGACGAAAAAAGTATTGAAAAGTGAATACATTACGATAACCCAATGTGTAGGAGAACGTGGAGTAAGCCCTGAGATGCATCAACTTTGGCGGCATTTGGTGGGATCAGATAGTTGCAGTTTATTATGATCTGCTCAAACTGACCAAAACCATCACTGGAGATTGCTACCGACTACAATTAATGCGTTTGATGCGAGCATTGTAGATAAAACGGGCGCTATACGAGCAGAGCCACGACAAAGTCATTTTGCAACATAATAACCCTAGGCCACATTTTGCAAAACAGGTGAAAACTCACTTGGAAACGGTAAAATGAGAAGTCCTACCTCACCCGCCATATTCACCAGTCATTGCCAGATTTCCGATCGATGGTACATTGCCTGGGTGAGCCTGGTCTGGCTGAGCAGCACTTTCATTTTTATGATGGACTTGTTAGCCCACAAAAGACGTGTCGTTTTTCTGAAGTGGAATTCAAACGCTGACAGGAAGATGAGAAAAAATAGTAGGTAGCGATTGACAATAATTTAGGGGACATGTTTCTTACTAATTTTTGTAAATAAAAAAATTACTTCTCATGAAAAGTCAACGAGGACTTATCCAAGGTCTTAACAATAAAAACAAAAGAAATATAAAAACAGCCATGATCAGCTACATCTTAAGGAGACATAGCATTTTACTTTAATCATAAGCTGAAACTCATTTGATGTATTACTCACATAGATATAAGTATATACTGAATAGCTAATACTAACTTTAGTTAGAAAAATTTGACTTTCATAATAAAATCTGACACTGTGGATATCCCAGTTTGTATACGTGTATATTGTATACGTGTATATTTGTATACATGTATGTTCTAATTTGTATACGTGTATATTGCAAGTGGACAAATTAAAAAATTCTATTCCCTATCTTACCAATTTTTTATGAATCATGCATTTGACGTGGAACTCAAAAATATTATACATTTATCATTTTACTACTGTTTTATTTCTAGTTTTTGTAAAGGTTTCTTTATTCTATTAAAGAACCTTAAGATTTTTATTAGAAATTACTGCTGTAAAGCCTACATATTAAATTTATTAAAATATTTTGAATAATGAGATCATAATCATGTTCAAAATTTCGATGCTTTATTTGTTTGTTATACACATTATTATTATTGTTATTATTATTATTATTATTATTATTATTGTTGTTGTTGTTGTTGTTAAAAATTCTTATGACTGTTATTATCATTACCCATTTATAACATTATGGTGGTAGTGGTGGTGGTGGTGGTTTTGAAAGATATTTTCTGATTATCGGTCTATTTGCAGCCATTTATTGGCGCTTTGTTTCCATTTTCAAAACGGTTTTTGAATTTGTAGTCACACCTGCTCATACTAGTTCCACTCTCACACAAGGAAATTTTACTTTTGCCTTTTTTGATTTGTATTCTTTCTCTTCTCTTTTTCTACAGACTACTCGAAAATTTTGCGAATAAAATTCATCTTTTAATAAATATTTTTCTTCAAATTTTTTTGTTATATTTCAATTTTTTCACTCAACTTATTTCACTTTCAGGCTTAAATTCTTTCATTTGCAGATTTTAACTCGATTTTATGTAACAGCGTGTGTCACCATTTCTGTTTTTGTCCTTGTAATAACAATGGAAACTTTGTGCAGATGGCCGTTCTCGTCCGTCTGTTATTTAGTCCGCATTAAAGTAGCCCCACCGCCATAACAATTTTTCACGGCCATTATTATTATTATTATTATTATTATTATTATTATTATTATAGTCATTATTGTCAAAATAAAGTGGAAATCATTTCTTCGCTAAAATCAATTTTCCTAAACTTTTTCACTTTCTGTAAAATAAACAATAAAAATAAAATGAAATTACGGAGAATATAATTAAAAAGGCAGTTTTCGAAAATCTGCATCGTTATACTTCAATTTCTTCATCCAATTCAGCTGCTTTACATATTTTTAAATCATTTTCTTTTTCTATATAATTTATAATCTCTCTTTTTACGTCACTCGTTTCTCCATTTATAAACGGTCTCTCTTTCCAGTAGTCGAAAATCTTTCAGAAAATTTTAGGTCTATTGAGATTTGGGTTGGAAAGCTATCATTTAATGTATATATGGGTGTGCATATTCATGTCAGTTGACTACTAGAGAGGTTACATTGCACCTTTTTACTCTCGCTTCACATGCATGCATATATATATATATATATATATATATATATATGTGTGTGTGTGTGTGTGTGTGTATGTGTATGTGTGTGTTTGTGTGTGTGTGTTTGTGTGTGTATATGTGAGTATGTGTGTGTGTGTGTGTGTGTGTGTGTGTGTGCGCATTACTTATTGTAGGAAACTTCCATAGATATAATTTCGTGTCAGAATTAAACAGAAGGACTGTATTATGCTAACCAAAATATATCAAATGAACTGTGCAAATATTATCAAGAAACCAAATCAAGTATATATGCATGTTTAAACTTTAAGCCACAAGGCCTTTTAGTGGTGGTATTTTTTGCGCATTTCATTTCAGATAAAAGTTTTGAATGATAATACTAAAAACAGGTAAGCACTTATGCTCGAAAAAATATTTGCAATATAATATTTTAGCAACCTTAATAATATCGAATACTTGTAAAATAAGCGATATAATATATGGTATAGATTTAATAAACTTACATTTGCATACAAGAGAAACGATGATTATTATTGAATAATTTAACTAGCAAGATAAAGATTTTTTAACAGTAGTTACCCTTCAATGCCAACATAGTATGAGTAACAAAATATTTGCGTAATCATTTCAGCCTAAGCAAGACTATAAAACCACAAGAACGCAAAGGGTAACTGAGTGTGGAATAATATAAGAAAAAGAAAACATTATTAAGAAGCGAGTACAGTTAAAGAATTGAAATTAAGAAGACAAAATTACAAATGACATTGCATTTAACCTTTTGAGATCAAAGTTAGCAACTATCTTCAAACAAGAAGCTGGAATAGAGTTCCACGAGCGAGAAATGTGAAAGAAGAAACTGTAAGTATAGAACTTACGGTTACATCTAGCTAGTTCAGCAGCGTACAGCAATGAAAGCTAGTACTGCGCTTAAATTCAGTCGGGGTAGCAAAAAGTAAACCTCATAAAAACAATTAGCATTAAAGTATGTGTATCAAAAGCACAGGAAGAAAGGGATTATATATATATATATATATATATATATATATATATGTGTGTGTGTGTGTGTGTGTGTGTATGTGTGTGTGTGTGTGTTTGTGTGTGTGAAAAGTGTATGTATATAATTATAAATATCAATATATATATACATATATATATGCAGTTTGTTTTATATATTATTATTTATATATTATATATGCGTGGTACTTATTTAAATGCGCTCAATATCAGTCATAGAGCAGACATATTCATATAGATAGGTGTTTGTTTGTAACGCTGGGTTTCACGCTCTTGCGATCGTCAGACAAACAGACGTTTGTCTGACGATCGCAAGAGCGTGAAACCCAGGGTTACAAATCACACCTATATATATATATATATATATATATATATGTGTGTGTGTGTGTGTGTGTGTGTGTGTGTGTGTGTGTGTGTGGATTGCGCAGATGAAATAAAACAAGCAATTTATTACGAATTAAATTATCTTGTTAGGAAAGTGCCAGTAGCAGACAAAATTTTCAATCTTGAAGACATTAATGCGCAGGTGCGTCGTGACTGTGAGACATGAAAGGTTCTTGGTAAGCATAGTGTTGGAAAGTGCAACAGTAATGGTCTGTTATTGTTGCAAATGTGCACGGAACTAGACCTGTTTATTGGCAGTACGATGTTTCAACAAAAAGACAAACAAATATAAAACAGTATGGGTGCATTTTTGATCAAAACAGTGGCACATGCCCTTGTGAAGCGCTGCGACGTACGAGTGATGCGTGGAGCTGAATGTTGGACTGACTGTCGTCTTATAAGAGTAAGAGTCAAGTGTATTGCTCCTAAAAAAGGCGGGGAAGGGTATCACTTCCAAAGAGGCTAAATGTTGCCCGTCTGCAAGATTCTGAAGTCAGATAAAATGGATACTTTAGCGATGGAAATATCCGGACTTCTTTCAAGGAGGCAGTTTATAAGGCATGTGCTGATGTGGTTGGACTTACTGATAGGAAGCATTAGGATTGGTTTGATTAAAATGACAAGCGCATAGAAAGACTCTTGGAAGAGAAAAATAAACACCATAAAGATTTACCTGGTGATCAGTAGAATGTAACTGAGGCCAAGTTAAATCAGTGAAAGCTGATATACAGCAGAATTACGTGGAATGAACAAACGATGAAAAGACAAAGCCAATGAAATAGTTTGCATCAGCCGTAAAAGACAGTAAAGCCATATACAAACTTGTCTGTGAAATTTACGGGCTTTCTGTTTCATCAGTTGCTCCTCTAATGAATAAAGATAACAAAGAACTTCTTCGGGATCCCGATGATATTCTGTTGAGTTAGTATGAACATTTTGACGAGAACCTGAATAGATACTTAAAGGTTGACGAGACCTTTTTCAGGTCTGTATTAGAAAAGCCTATTTAAAAATAAAATATCGCGGAGACTTCAAAGTTTGAGAAGGTTAAAAGTGCTGTCAAAAAGCTTAAAGATAGAAAGTTACCTGGAATGGATGGTCTGCATGCCGAGATTTTTAAGTACGGAGCAGGAAATCTTTTGCGTCGGCTTCATTCGTTGTTGCTAGATGCCTGGAACAATAACAATGATCTAGATGGCTGAAGGGATGCTGTCACGGTTGTTCTATACAAGAGCAAGGGAGACGGGAATGACTGGGGAAATTATCATAGCACATCGTTGTTTTCTGTTGTCGGCAAATTTCTTTGTAATGTTCTGCTGGATCGCTTCTTGTTCCAAACTGCTGATGATGTACTTCCGGAGTCACAGGGTTTAGGGCTACACGCGGCACTGTAAATATAATCTTCACAGCCAGACAACTACAGGAATAGTGTGTTGAGTTAAATATGAATCTCTACCAGGTATTTGTTGGCTTGACAAAAGCATTTGACAGCGTGAACAGAAAGGCATTGTGGGATATTTTAGAGAGGCTGAAGTGTTCCGGAAAGTTTGTTTCCCTTTTGTGTTTGTTTCATGATGATATCAAGTCCTGGGTTAACGTTATTGGAAAGCTCCCTGAACCGGTGACGATTGAGAATGGAGTTAAGCATGATGACATTCTAGATCCAACCCTGTTTCTTTGTACTTCTCTGTCGTTTGTGAACAGGGATTTAGGAACTGAAACCATGGTATTTACCTTCGCTGTCGTTCAAAAGGAAGGCTGTTTAACAATAGGAGATTTAATGCAAAATTGGAGGTTCACTTGTCGCTGACCAGGGATTTACTATATTCAGATGAGTGCCATCTTCTAGCTCACTCGGATTGGGATATGTAGCATCTTGTGGATGCTTTTTCTAATGCATGCACTGCACTGGGTTTAACTCCCAGTTTGGAAAAGACAGTAGTCACGCACCAGCCAGCTTAATGGAAGCCATATCGTGTATCAAACATCTTTGTCTATAATGAAAGGTTGAACATTGTTTGTGTGTTTGTTCATCTTGGGAGCACGTTCAACATGTCCTGTGATCCTGATATCGAAATATTAAATCGCATACAGAAAACTAGTGACTGATTTGGAAAACTGAATAAACGTCTACTATCTCAGCACGGAATTTCGGGGAGTACAAAGTCGATGATCTATCACGCTTGTAAGATTACAGCACACCTTTACGCTTGTGAGATGAGGGTGATCTACAGTAGACATATAAAAAATACTGAGAGATTCCACAAGTAGTGCTTGCGTCGTATCCTCGGCATTACCTGGCAAATGAATGCCCTGTTTACACCAGAATATGTTGGTCGCTTATTGCCAACTCGTATACAAATACAACCAATCTGCGATACATGCGTTACTCTTTAGAAATGAATCGAGTTCTTTCGTTGATTGGCGTGTGTATACACTGCTTATAGACAACACGTTAAAAAGTCCCTTCTCTGATTCCACGCGCTTATGGCTTAGTGGGTAGCGACTCCGACTGACACCAAATAGGTCGAGTTTCTATGCTGGCCAGAAGCAAGTGGATGTGTCTAGTCACACTGATGAGCTGTGATGCACCGAAACAGGTATGTATGTAGATGACTTATATATATATATATATATATATATATATATATATATATATATATATAAATCAAAGATTCATTTCTGAATTGTATATATAGAAATTATTTTGATTTCTTTAAACTTCTAAGTAGAGAAATTCTAATCGAGTTCAGCCTATGCTTTTCAGTTTCAAGAGTCACGGACAAAAAATGAAACATTGCTGTCTTAACTGGACTGGAGATTCTCAATCCTCACTTTCCAGCCTTGATAGACTTCAAGGTTGCTTAGGCAACATTATGGAGGATGTTTTATTTTCCAACATACAGTCTCTTTCCTTCAGGCACAACTTAAGTCTGTTGCTGTTATATCACTATTTCCATGATAAATATTCAAAGATGCGTTCCTTAGTCACACCAGTTTAGACGTTTACGCCTAAGACCCATCACACTAAATTCACAGAGACAAAACACAATTACTCCCTGTTGTCTTTTAATTGTAAGGAGGAAGTTTTACTCAGGCAGCTTTTTCCCAAATAACTGCTGCCTTGGAGGCTTTCTTAGACATTACAATCATAACATTTTCAAATCATGTGTCAATCTTTATTTGTCCAACTTATTCACATTAACTTTATTTCCTACTATCTCGTCTTATATTCTTATCACACACCTCATTTATTAGACTTCTATCTTTAGTTGCTCCTGAAACTTGTATCGGGTGAATTAGCAAATAAGATAAAAGAAAGAGGAAAAGGTAACATGAAATCTCAATGTAAGGATCAAAAAAAAAAAAAAAATTGAGGAGGCATTGAACGATGTTTATTTCAAACTAATATATGTGCGTTGTGGTGCAGTGGATTTAACTTAGAACGAGAAATCGGAGAGACGAGTTCGAATTCCAGTTGAATTCATCGCATTCACATACACGCAAATAACCTTAAATAGGCATTAATCCTTCTTTTCTCTTTCCAGTTACCGGTTAAATAGCAGGACTGATTGGGTTCTATGGTCTTGGTTAGTAACCAATCTAACGCAGTAAGTAATAGCAACTTCCTGCAGGAAAAATCTTTAGATTAGTCCGTGATGTCTCTTTCGAGACATGATCGCCCAAGCATGTAACAGGTAACTGTTAACACTTAACTGACTGAATAAAAATTGACTACAGCATCAATTAAACGACGATGTATGTTAGCAATGGATAATATAAATAATCAATTTAGGAATGAAACAAATGTTTAAAAAAATATTGTGTCATTTGTCTTGTTTTCTTTCTGTTTACATTATATTTTTAAGATTTTCATTGCAGTTTAAATTGACAAGCCATGAAGATTATTATTTCTGGAAAAATATCCACACAACACATCCTTATTCTAACTACCTCTTTTATTAATATTCAATTGAAGCGCTTTTTCTAGAATTTTCGCATCCTTTGGAGAAAGAGGAAATACTCCAACGAGGGGAAAATATATAAAAGATTTTTTCCACGACAAGAGAGAACAACCAATAATACGCAAAGATGAGGACGGACCGGAAATATTAAAGTCTGAAGTGGAGTCTGCAGTAGCCAAACTGAATAGAAACAAATCAGCTGGACCAGGCGGCATAGTCATAGAGCCGCTGATAGCCCTGGAAGAATTTGGTATAGAGAAATTACAGAAATAATAAATGAAATAGTGGGGTAATACCAGATGACCTCAGCAAGTCTATCTTCATAGCACTACCTAAGTTGCCAGGAGCAAACGAGTGCGAAATCCACAGAACCATCAGCTTAATGAGCCATATAACAAAACTGATCGTCCGAAGGAATAGAGCGAGAAGCAGAATCAGGCCAGAGATATGACAAGAATAGTGTGGTTTCGTTAAAAACACGGGAACAAGGAATGCCATATTTATGATTAGGATGCTCTCTAAAAGAGCAATACAAATGAAGACGGACTTATCCCTTTATTGATTATGTGAAGGCGTTTGACAAAATACGCTACAAAGAAATGATAGAGATGCTCGGCAGTCTTGACATATTTGGGAAAGCCTTGAGAGTAATCAAGAATCTTTACAGGCAGGAAACAGCTTGCATACGGACAGGTAATGATTTCAGCAGATATACAAAGATAGAAAGGGGCATACGACAAGGATGTGTCTTCTCACCGGATCTGTTCAACTTGTACAGCGAAAATATTTTGAGGACCCTAGAAGTTATACCTGGATTTGTCACCGGATGCCACAATTTAAACAACCTAAGGTACGCAGATGATAAAGTGCTGATAGCAGACACAGAAAGGAAACTACAAGACCTCCCACGGAAGGTAGCTGAAGAAAGTAACAAGAAAGGACTAGAAATAAACTGCAAGACAAACCGGTCATCAGTAAAAAGGGCAGCCCAATATGTCAAATACAGGTCGGAGATACTAGAATCAAGCAGGTACAAAAATTTAAATACCTGGGAAGTGTTATAACAGAAGACGGAAAGTGCGACATAGAGATCCAAAAGCTAATTGGCATGGCGAAGGAAGTAGTCCAGAAGTTGAGTAAGGTATTAAGAAACAGGAGAATTTTGCTAGAAACAAGGAAGAGAGTACTGGATTGCTATGTGCTGTCCGTTCTTCAATATGGCAGTGAATGCTGGACAATATCATCGAAGATGAAGGAAAAAATTGAAGCAACTGAAATGTGGTTCTACAGAAGGGTGCTGCGAATATCATGGATCGAACATGTGAGCAATGATAAAGTTTTAAAAATGATGGAAACAAAAAATATTAATACTGAGCATCAGAAAGAGACAGCTGAAGTTCCTGGGACATGTAATGAGGAAGGAGAGCTTGAAGAACCTGATACTAAAAGGCCAGATAAAGGGGAAAAGAGACAGGGGAAAGCAACGGATAACATATTTAAAGGACCTAATCAGGTGGATGGCGGAACGAGGTTTGCCTGGTGTAACAGGAGAAGGCGTGCTCAGAGCCACTAGGGATAGGGAAACGTGGAAAGACATGATCGCCTACGTCCTGAAGGAACAGGGCACATAGAAGAAGACAAAATTAAGGATAGGAAGACATTTCCTGATTGTTTAATAAAAAGGGTGGTTGAGATAAAAATGTTTCAGATTTTATTCCAAAAATGTATAATCATTTCGACTCTTCTATTTAGAACTAAAATGAACCAATCTATATTTTCTTCTATATAGACACACAGAAGAATACACATACACATATGAATCTGATCTCGCATATAAGTAATATAAATCAATGCATTTATACTACTCAGTATTTCCTCTTCGTTGCCAGGAAAAATTTTCAAAGAGATGCCATAAGTAGTTCTTTTAATTTATTACTGTAATATTTATATCTTTTTCAGTTTCGGATATATTTTCCATTCTGTATAACATTGAAGAGTTCATAATTTATTTCCATGTCATTAGGAAGAAAGAGTGATTGATGTAAGTGATACAAAATATTGAAGCGATCATAAGGAGTCATGATCTTTTTTTAATTATAATCTTTGTTCTTTTCCTTTGACCACATTTTTTAATCTATCTATCTATCTATCTATCTATCTATCTATCTATCTATTTATCTATCTATCTATCTGTTTTAGTTTTTTTTTTCATTTTCCCATGTTTTTACTTCAGCCTTTACCCTTTCGCATATTCATCTCTTTGTACCTAGACGACTTATGTGAAATTCTCAGTGCATTACCCACAACAAGGAAAAGAACTACGTCGACATTGATCTATCCTTTTCCATCTTCCTCGGTATCAGGTTCACAACCTCCCTCCTACTGCTCAGTCAACACTATGCTGACAGGAAGACCAAAATATGCAGCCACTTTTTCATCAGTAACCTTTGCACTCCTCGATCTCTTTCTTTTTGTGCATCATAGCTCTACAAGTTCACAGCAGTACATAATCTCCGATCGTAACATATTTCTGACGTCATCACTAATATGGACGTACAAACTTGAGAAAGAAAAAGATCGCGCAATCGCACACCAGGTGTTAATAATAATAATAATAATAATAATAATAATAATAATAATAATTTCACTAGCTTATCATTGTAACTTCATAGAAAGTAAAATATTAGAAAGATACTCTATGTTTTGAAAATGTGGAATAAGATATTAATAGCTACACCTATATACAATGCATTATCGGGAATGAACATAATATAATACATACAGAATAGGCTTAGAATCGAAAGACGAATAAAGAAATTATAAAATGCTAGAGTTCTGAGAAGACCTAACGTCACTTGATCTGGTACAATTCTACAAACGAGATTAGTTTGATGCTAATAAATGCAAGGAGAAGATAATGATGTTGAAGTTAACATGTTTATTTTGGAAAGATTATGGGTAACAATTTACGAGGAAACAATGAACAAGTTTTCGCTTCGTATTGTATAATCTTTCATATGTTTCATATATTAATCAGGGTTTTCACTCAGATTCAGTTTTACCTGTTAGATCATGTTGTCTATGTTGTTCCTAATAACAAAGATATGAGTCAAATTATAAAAGGATTTTATATTTCTAATCGCCATGAGTGGACTTGGTTGGTGTGTACATACTTTTGGCCTGATAATATTAACGCCGCTGCCCATTTCTTGTCTTATCTCAGTTTTATATAATTATATATTTCGGAATTATTATTATTACTGACATCTTCAATTCGAAAATGTTTCAGTTAGGTAAAAGGTCGGCGACTAAACCGTCAATCCTACATCATGTTCTTGCAAGTGAGGTGGGTTGTTAGCAAACCAATAAGATGAAAAATAAAACCTACCAAATGGCGGAAGAACACTTGAGAAATCCACGGCCACCTAACTAAAGCCAGTGCTAAATAAGGCACTAATAAGAAGTTAACTGGAAACCACTCCTCAATTAATACCAAGAATCAGCATAGTAATAAACAATCACGATATCAAACCTATCTTAAAGGGGGGTGGGCAACTCGGCGTGGTGTAATGGTTAGCAACCTTGTCTTGCAAGAACCTATTACAACTGAGTAGTGAGTTCGATCCTCACAGGGTACCCCATACTTCCGGCTTTGTGCCCCATCTAAGCAGCGTTTAGAAAATCAACTATCTTAAAGGGGGTTAAGTCTAAGTTTAGGTGCGACATGTGCAGCAGGTGTCACCTGATCGTCATCCAGCGACTCTTATCATGAACAGCGTAAAAGGGATCAAATTTTTCGGAACTGATCCCTTGCCCGGAAATGAACGATATGAGCGACAGGTGTCACCGGACCGTTATCCAGCGACTGTTTGCACCAAACAGGAAAAAATTCTCTGGACATGGAAAGTCAGAACTTTGAACAACTGTGGCCAGCTGGAAGATGTAAAACAGAAGATCAGTTGATTGAACCTCAACATTTTAGATGTCTTTAAAACTAGGTGGCAAAACAACGCAGATTTTGTCAGTAACAACCACAGGATTATATATGCAGGCAAAGAGTAAAATGAAAGAGATTTGGATTAATACTGGATCAAGACATGAAAAAATACGTACTGAGATGCTACCAGTTACCTGAAAGAATTCTTATAGTTAAAAGAATTTTAGTGTGAAAATAATATACGAGGGACAAAATGGAAGCGGAAACTCGTAACGGAAAACACTAAGATAAGCCTTAGTGACATCAGGAAACGACATTAAGAAATTGGACGTAGAGGAAAAACGAATGGATCACAAATAAGATTGTCGACATGATGCAAAGGAGACAGTAAATAAAGCCAAGTCATGGAACGGAATGCAAAGAACTACACGAGGAAATAAGGAACAAATATAGTTCGGCTCCAAGGACAATTGGAGGATTTGTAAACGAGTGCTCAACAATAGGAAATCCTCAATACCTCCTTTAATCCATGGATTTGAGGTTCTCACGTCATCTGCGGACAACGCTGAGTGCTTTGTCCACATATTCTCATCCAACTCCACATTCGACTCGTCCGGAGTACACCCACCCAACTTCCCTATTAGAACTGAGGCCAAACTGCACGACGTATATATTACCCCGACAGTAGTATCCAGAGTAATCTCAAAACTCGACCCACATAAGGCGTGTGGAGACGATGGAATCCCGGTGATAGTCCTTAAGAGGTGTGCTCCTGAACTTTCCCCTGTCCTCTCTAAACTATTTAACTACTGCCTTTCTGCTTCCTGCTTTCCTGCATGCTGGAAATTCTCTTCAGTCGTTCCTGTCTTCAAGAATTGTAATGAACCCTCGGACCCATCCAACTATTGCCCTATCAGTCTTCTACCGATATTCGGGAAAGTATTCGAGGCTATAATCAATGCTGAAATAGTTCATCATCTCACCGCCCACAAACTGTTCTCCGACAGGCAATATGGATTCCGCTTTGCCAGGTCCACGGCCGACCTGTTAACAACCGTAACGGAGTACATGCTACAGGCCCTTGATGAGTCTGACGAGGCTCGCGCGGTTGCTCTGGACATCTCCAAGGCTTTCGACAGGGTTTGGCACTCTGGCCTCCTATGCAAACTACGCGGTTATGGTATTACCGGTCGCCTGCTTGACCTAATCCAATCTTTCTTAAATAACCGCAAAATGAAGGTCGTTCTGAATGGGCGTGCCTCTACACAAGCATGCATATATTCAGATGATTAAGTTTATACACACTAAAATACATTCGTATTTCTGTGTATATGTATTAATGTCTACTTGAATGTATTTAAATAACTGTATCTTCAGTTTTGTTTGCTGTTGAAAATATACAAAACATAAATGTCAGTTTTGAAATACTATTTTTTTGCTTTCCTTTCTGTTTCACCATTTGATTTTTTGCGTGAAGAATTCTTGACAGGAGTTTTTCAATATTATAAAAATATATTTATCATTTTGAGAGAGAAAAAAATGATTATCTCTTAAAATGCAATTTTGATGGAAGCTGACGGTATTGTCAATCTTGCAAATGTTGTTTTTTATTTCCCAACACGAATCGTGCACATCAAATTAACTGTACAGCATGGCGTTCTTTATGAAAGTTTGTGACCTAGTGTATCTCTTTCCTAAAGCAAGAGGTCTATCTTGAAACATGTCATTTCACTAGATAGAGCGATTTTTATTTCGATTTGGATTTGCCGAAAAAAATCGACTAGAAAAAATTGAAGTTTGTAGAACTGTGTGTTCTAATGAGCAGAATTTTAACAAACTTGGAAGACCGTTGGTTTGGTGATTAACCAAGTGCGATATCGCACGTAAAAAGAGGAGTAAATCTTAGAAGAAAAATTAATAATACTAATAATTAATAATTTCAGAATTTTATTAAAACATAAAAGTCGTCTATATATGTTACAGCAACAAAAAGTAAGTACCCTCATTCGTGATTACTTCATCCAGAATCTGTGTTATGTATGTGCATATTGTGACCCACATAGAGCATGCTAGTGGCGTATTTGAATTCAAGGAATGTTCTTTTATTGCTTTGCCCCCTACCAGTAAATGGAGGGAAAACTGATGGCCTTGACCTTTCTAAACGTAATCAGCGAACCACATTCTAAGACATGGTCATACTTTTCGTTTAATTTCTTGCGTTTGTTTTCTTTATACGGATTTCTGTTGAGAGAGACTTTTTCCCTCGTGAGAAGACTGTGGTGTTGATATTTGGATTGTTTCTAAATATCTAGGCGGGAAGGAGTATATTTTGAAATTTATTCTTCTATTTCTTTATTTTCTTTTAATATTTCATTAGATTCTTCTACAGTTCTTTATTAATCTATTCAGTTGTTTGTTTTCTTCTTATTTATAGTTTCTTTTCTCTAGGCGGGATTAATTGTCGCTCACTTGGACAAACCTTGACATAAAACGATTCAATGACATGGAAAGACTTAATCAAATTTAATAATATTTATATCATTATAAATGAAAATAAATCTGATATGTTTCTTGCGTTTTACAGAAGTTGTGATTTAGGATTTTAAAATTTTTATTTTTTTTTAATCATATCACCCCAAGCAAGGCGATAACGCCACTGATGCGCAGGGGGCTACGTAGACGTGGGTGGAGTGTGAACCGGGCGATAGTTTAGTCTATCTACTCCAATTGAAAAAAATGTACGTTTATTATTCTTTAGCCTTGGAGTTAAAACAGGTATGAAAAAAATTTAAAGTGAATTTGGCAAACAAATGCCAAAATAGACATTCAAATTTGAAAAGTATACTAAAAATCAATTAATAAGTAGAATTTAATTAAACATTCACTATTTATACATTACATACTAAACTCGTTTATGTAAAGCTCATTAAAAAACAATTGCATATTTTTACATAATCAACTCCACTTCGGTCTTAAAGAATTTATATTATATAAGACAAATTTTATAAAAATATGAATCAATACAGTTTTTATTTATACGCTCAGGATAAATTAATTTACTAAACTGAAAAGGTACATCTAAGATATTAACTAACGTATTAATAATTCTAGTTACATTTTAATTTATACATTGAATATATATGTTTTATTTACGGTATGTGAGAGGAAAATTTTAAGATTTTAAAATATTCAATATTTAAAAAAATGTTAAATGTCTAGTATTGATACTTCTGATACAAATAGAACGCTTTTTATATAATAAATAATTTGAGCAATCCGTAAACGTATTCAAAAATTGTAATCTGGTCTTCTTTTTACAAGAACATTAAAAACTGATTCATTAATAATACGTTATATAATCAAGTGATACGGAAGCCACTTTTTGTAATTTAAAAAAAAACGAAGAAAAAATATTGTTAACAATAAGTAAAGAATCTTTTTTTTTAAGAAGATTGAAAATAGATAAACCAAAACGTTTTTCTTTTTTAAATAAAAATATTTTAAATAAATTTTCTAAATAAAAGCAATTTGTTTTAACTTTCGTTCATTATTCAAATGGATTAAATCTATCGATTCTGTACCACATAAATACCGCGGTAACTAAAATGGCTATAATATGGGTTGTAGTTTTTAGACTGTTATATATTTTTAGAATATAATATTAAATTGGGTTTATTATATGGTTATTTCGTATTAAGTTGAGCCATAATTTCTTTTCTTTTCTGGGAACTAAATTTAATGATAAATATATCAACAAAGCTACTAATCATTTGGCTGTTAATAAATTTGGGATAAACTAACATACCTTAGTTTTACACAGAGTGAGAGCATTCACATCGATTTAAACGGAAAATATTTTCCTCCATGAAAGCGCAGGGACAATATGAATAACACAGGATTTTTTCTGTTCTATCTGATTGCTCTATTCAACTGACCTTAAGCCGACGAATTTATTTTGTTTTCAATCGCTGCAGAAAATTTGTGAAATCTTGGGAAATATTTTTCTAATAAAAGCCTAAGTCTAGATCTAAATCTTTTTTATATCAAAACTTTCAAGATTTTATTCAAAAACTATAAAAGTGCTGCCTGATAAGTGACAAAAATCGTTGCCAATAAAGGCGAATATATGATTGAATAAAATGTGATCATACTTTACGTTTTTAAGAACAAATTTGACAGACAAAAATGGAAATATTTCTGACTTAACCTAGTAAATTTGATCGCGATTTTTAGCATTTGGTTTAAAACATATTAACAGGTATGAATTGGAGCAGTAAATATAACTTCCTTATTTAATGTTTCTTTTTCTTCATCTGTGTTTTATTATTTCATTTATAACAAATGAACAAAATGTGATTTCTAAGTTAATATCAGAAAATAAAAAATATTTAATAAGAAAAATGAATTACTATTCGATGCTTCATTATCAGTAGCGCCATTCTAATGATTTTAAATGCTTTAAAGATTGACAGTGAATGCCTTCTGAATTGTAATATTGTTAAATGCTTTAAAGATTGACAGTGAATGCCTTCTGAATTGTAATATTGTTAAATGCTTTAAAGATTGACAGTGAATGCCTTCTGAATTGTAATATTGTTAAATGCTTTAAAGATTGACAGTGAATGCCTTCTGAATTGTAATATTGTTAAATGCTTTAAAGATTGACAGTGAATGCCTTCTGAATTGTAATATTGTTAAATGCTTTAAAGATTGACAGTGAATGCCTTCTGAATTGTAATATTGTTAAATGCTTTAAAGATTGACAATGAATGCCTTCTGAATTGTAATATTGTTAAATGCTTTAAAGATTGACAATGAATGACTTCTGAATTGTAATATTGCTAAATGCTTTAAAGATTGACAACGAATGCCTTCTGAATTGTAATATTGTTAAATGCTTTAAAGATTGATAATGAATGCCTTCTGAATTGTAATATTGTTAAATGCTTTAAAGAATAACAACGAATATTTTCTGAATTGTAATATTGCTAAATGCTTTAAAGATTGACAATGAATGACTTCTGAATTGTAATATTGTTAAATGCTTTAAAGATTGACAATGAATGCCTTCTGAATTGTAATATTGTTAAATGCTTTAAAGATTGACAATGAATGCCTTCTGAATTGTAATATTGTTAAATGCTTTAAAGATTAACAATGAATGCCTTCTGAATTGTAATATTGTTAAATACTTTAAAGATTGACAATGAATGCCTTCTGAATTGTAATATTGTTAAATGCTTTAAAGATTGACAATGAATGACTTTTGAATTGTAATATTGTTTATAGGATCACACTAACGAAGTCAGATAAAATATTTAGCATCACTTTCCTTAAAATTTCAGTTCTTTTAGCTTTTTAGCTTTCGGTAACTGATTATTTGCGCTGCTTTATATTTTTGTTACATATCTGGCATATCTTTCAACCCATTTTTCACGTTTAGGTTTCTTTGAAAATTTTCATTGATATTAGTGAAGACTTGAACATTTTCATTTTTCATTTGTTTTTACCAATTCATCAGTGGTAATTTCAGAATTTCTATCAGTTTACACAAAGCAGGCCATTTTAAAACTCAACAGAACAGTTTGTTGTGCATCTCCGAAAACGTACTGGTTTGTACTGTTATTATTTTAGAAAAGTGGCATTATTCAATCTATTGCTATAATTTTTCAGACATTACTTTGCCTAATTGACAGTTTCATTTTTTAATTAATGTATTTACTTGATGAGGTGTTTCCAATAATTTTCCCCGCATTCCTTACAATGTTATTTGTTATGTTGCTTTTTTTCTTACCTTGTCTAACATTTTGTCGTTTTCGTACATTTGCTAGTAATATGTGATTAACATTGACAATTATTGCACTTACATCCATTTCTTTCAAATTCAATCAGGAGGAGCACCAGTGTTTCAAATTTAGAATTATTATTTTTTAAAAGGCAACCACACTTCAAAAAGACGACCAGCCTTTCTTTTTGGACATCTTGTTCACAAGTAGTTGAAATATAAACGTTTAATCTATTTCAGTCAGTTACTTGCCATACGTGATAAACGAACGAGACATGACTTACTGGGCAGAAAATTATCCCGCAGTAAGTTGCCGTTGCTTTCTGTGGTAGACTGGTTGCCAGCCAAGGCTATAGAACTCAATCTATCCTATTATTTAACTCATAACTGAAGGGAAGAGTCGGATTAATACATTTCCCAAGGGTATATTTAATCTATTTATGTATCTATTGTTGTGGGGTGTACGTAATTTTGAATCTTCGTCGCCAAGTTGTAGTGGATTCCGGGTGAGGAACCACACAAAATAATGAACAACAAAACAGATATTTGAGATAGAAAAATAGATTATATTGAACATAAATATGCAAACTGGAACGCAGGTTAGTAAATCTAGGAATACGATTAGTAAGGAACATATATATATATATATATATATATATATATATAAGTCTTTGAAAAGCCGTGCTGGAAATAGTATATTCGTATAATATTATTCTGGCTGATTAGAGCTCAGAGCTATTATGACTACTGAGGCAGTATTCTCTGTGTAACTTCGGTATCTCTCGGTAACTAACGGATCAGTTCTGGTACTCTCTATGGCAGGAGTATATGTATACTCAAGCCGAGTCAATTGTCATAGAAAAAGAGGAGATCCCACAATATCTATAATTGTTCTGCTGTATGTTTAGAAGAAGGGCCCAAATATTTGCAAGGCCAGCCATGTTTCTGATATAATCTGATATTCTGCGCTGATCATATGAAAATACTATATTTCTCAATTATCAGCCGATACGTTACCGTGACATGGTCAATAGCTTCATGGGCAGTGTAAATGTTTACTTTAGGTTCAGATGAGATATTTGCGTGTATGCCACTAGCGCCATTGGTCGATGTTCGAGCC
Organism: Ascarosepion bandense; assembly: GCA_037127315.1. Classification (NCBI taxonomy): domain Eukaryota; kingdom Metazoa; phylum Mollusca; class Cephalopoda; order Sepiida; family Sepiidae; genus Ascarosepion; species Ascarosepion bandense. Next base: position 3,557,714 of record JBBBDQ010000191.1, read on the forward strand.
CAGGTAAAAGTCCACTTGGTGCTTTTATTGAAAAGCGCTCTAGCAAACCCTCTCTTTCACTCTGCCAACAAGATCAGTAGGGGGAGATATCTGACCAGTGTAAAATATCCTTCTGATTTTCACTGTTGCATTTGGATGGATGGTCTGTATTTTTTGTCTTTGTTCATATCAGATCATTGCAAGTAGGCACTGTTCAATGATCTCTGTTGATGATATCAAATGTCTTGGTTTCATCAACGGAAATACAGTAGCAATCGATATTCTGCTCTCGCTACTACTTTTGGACTGTGAAAATCATGTCTACCATGATGCAACATTTGTAAAATCCTCACAGATACCCCTACCGACAAAGAAGAAGGAAATCAATTTCTCTTTATCGAGGAACTCACTAAAGTCATACAGCAGATAAATTCTGATCGGAAATCGGGGGAAAAGGTTCTATACTGGCGGAAATCCACATCGTGGCAGGACTGGAATCTATGATCAACAACGCATTTAGGAATAAGATGTCAGAAGACCTCCGCAATGTCTTTATTGTAAGTCTTTATATATATATATATATATATATATATATATATATATATATATATATATCCGAAAATTATCGCGCAATCTCTCTCTTGTTAATCGTAAGCAAGTTCCTTGTTTGCTTTATCTTTAATCGATTCAACACAATGTCGGGCGATAAACTTCCAGAAACTCAGAAAGGTTTTTCATCTATGTGACATCACACTGTTAAATGAACGCGAATCAAAATACTGTCTACAGCCTTCATAAAGTGATATTCGAAGTTATAAACAATGCTAATTTTTAAAATGCATATATCACTAATATAACATAACTCCAAGTGAAGTATTCTAAAACTAGGAAATGAATACCATTTTGTAGACTACATCGTAAATTTTCATTTAAATCTTGGATAACCATTAAACGCTCTCAATAAGAATTTTTAGGGTGCTTTGATTATTCTTTATGAATTGTGGCAACCACGATTAAAATAATGTCCTATACATATTAAATATTGTGTAAATTACTAAGGAACGCCATTCTGATAGAAAAAAAGAATTATATCCACAAAGATAAGAAACGATCTGTACTGTTTTCCTTAACGAGAATATATTTATTTTTCATTAATTTCTTTTCCTTTTCTGCGTTAATTCCGTTAAGAAGTCCTTCATCAGTTCTATATAACCTCCTTCGGTTTAGCGTATCTCAGTGTCTTGAGTTGGATAGGTGCATTTTCCTAAAAATAAATTAATCGAATGAGCTATAAATTAAGGTGGTATCAGCAATATTATAATTATAATAATAGACCAAAAGTTTATTATCAATTAATTACCATTATATATATATATATATATATATATATATATATATATATATATATATATGTATGTATGCATGTTCAAGTAGGAAAAAAAAGCACTCGTTAATGTTCATAGCCATATAAAAATAAGCGTGTATATATATATATATATATATATATATATATATATATATGCGGTGTAGATATAGAAGAATCCAAAGGAGTGTCCTGCATATAAAGTGGTAGGATAACTTTCTAGGAGAGCTCTAAATATATATGTATATAAATACATATAGAGCAAATATATTTAAAACTTAAGACAGACACGTTATTCCATGATTAAGTGGTACAATAAAGACGGAAGCTGAAGATGGTTCGCCTAAAATAGGCCTAAACTTCCACTTAACCATGGAATAACAAGTCTGTGCTAATTTATATATATATATATATATATATATATATATATATATATATATATATTATAGTGATTAGGATGACACTGTGAAGCAAAATTTTCTATCAGTGGTCTACTATAGAAAGGCATTTAAGGTATGCAGACTCTGTAATAAAGTGCTCGATATCAGAGATAGAGCATTAATAGATTTATTAAAGTAAATGTTACTTAACTGATCAGCGTCGTCCCCGTCATCCCAACTCTGGGGTTTCTTAAACGCATTAAATTCGTTCACTTCTCAAGGGTTTGATCGTTTTACTGTCTGCTGTCGTAAATAAAAGCGAACATCATTAATATGTGCATCATCTTCAGATTAAACGCAGAAGTAATATAGCTGGATGATATTAAATGATCGCATATACGTATCTATACATTGTTATTGCTTTTTTTTAACGACATTATCTCTTATTACAATAATCGTTATTTTTAATGGATACATGTTTTTGAGTTGCTATCCTCGTATTTATTTTTCTAAAACATTAACATTGATATTCACCGATCTAAGCCGGGAAAAGAAACGCTTTGCATTCCGACAAGAATCAAGCACATGTCGGTTTTGCCACGAGGGTAATCCCTCATATTGCCGAATCGCGTCGTTATTAATTTGTCTACGAGAAACTATTTTGATAAAGCTTTTGAAGCTCACCTGTCGCTGTGGCTTCTACAACTCCATATCTGATAACTTTATTTTTCTATCGGAAATGCAAAGAACAGTAACTTTTTGAAAGGATAATTCTGAATTTTTTAAATGTTTTATTTTCTTAAACAGTGAAATTAATAGTCTGGCGTATATCGCGATGTCCAGATGGTTTACTGTGTTTAAATTGGTAATGGCTCTTTTCGACTCTAGGAGAGATTTCTCTCGTGGTAAAACGGATATAAGTGCTATTCCTTTTGGGAGGAACACTTTTTCTTTCTTAAGGCTTTGCAATCTAGCCTAAAAAACTACTTACACTGGCCTATTTTATCATATTGAAAGTTATCGCACTTGTACTGACTTAGGATGTGCGTTGTGGTGTAGTGGGTATCGGCTCGGAGAGTTGAGTTCGAATTCCAGTTGAATTCATTGCATTCACTTCCGCAAAATACCCATGAGAAAGATATTAATCCGTCGCTTCTTCTTCCAGCTATGCATTAAATAGCAGGACAGTGATTTTTAAACACTTGTTGGCAATCAGTCTACTAAAGAAAGTAATGCCAACCTACTCCGGGAAAAATTTTCTGCCCAATCAATCATGTTTCGTTTGAGACATGTTCTCCCAAGCGTGTATAACGTATGGCACTTAACTGACTGACTGTTCTAATCTAAATATGCACTTGTTTCTGATGCTTTGTCTCTTTATTCTATGACACAAGCAATGAACAAGTATGAGTGATCTTATGCCACAAAGATGGTCGTAGTGTTTAAATAATTTATCAGAAAATCTACTAACCCTCATACGCTTACTGCGTCGAGGTCAAAGTCGGAATTGTCCGTTAGTGTGTGTATATAAAAAATGATATATATTTATACGCACGCAGATGAAACACGCACACATAAAATTCACTGACAAGCACACACGCAAACATTTAACATTTAGAAACTAATTAAATATAAATGTTTTGAAATTACAGATGGATGAACGCTAGCCATTTAGCGATTATATATCGATATATATTGTTCATGTCTTCTGAATGCCGTGGGCAGCAGGTTTTTCAATTCAGCGTTCAAATTGCTTGCAATTAATGCAAGATTCATGGTAAAGGACACAGGCGTTAAAATTATTTAGTATTTTAAGTTGACCGCCATAGAAGCAATATCTACAAGGTCTACTGACAAAAATCGGGTCAGAGAATTCGGGAAGTGGGTCGGACCAATTATTTGTCAGCTGCCTGTCAGAGGTTCAGTTTATCAACTTTAATTATATCATAGTATAAAATTATTGTTAATGTTCATTTCATATTACTGATTCTTTTTTTTTTAAATTTCTTTATAAATTTAATTATAGTCCAGAAGTAAACAACTGAACATCCGATAAACAGCACATTTCACTTCAGTCAGGATAAAAATAAACTACATTAGTGAGAAGAACAGTTTTATTCACACATTTTTTGTATTATCCTTATATCGCCTAAAGACATTTTTTGTATTATCCTTATATCGCCTAAAGACATTTTTTGTATTATCCTTATATCGCCTAAAGACATTTTTTGTATTATCCTTATATCGCCTAAAGACATTTTTTGTATTATCCTTATATCGCCTAAAGCTTTGATCAAAACAAACAAGGCGGGAACGCATAAGTTTTGATTAACTTTAAGGTTTTATTATTTTCATCCGTTGAAAGAAAGTCAGAGTCTCATTATTACAATGATGTGTTATTACGACTTCATGTCCTTTCATAACATTCAAATCAAATAGGATCCATATTTAATAAAAAATTCCACATTACTGAATTTTGTAATATTTTTTTTAACCATCAATGAAATAAATATTTGAAAATGAATATTATACAGCTTCATTTTAGCCTGATAGTGTGCAAGATAATAATCGATTTTATAAACTGGAACACATCAGCAATAAATGCAAACATTATAGAATGTACACGTTCTCCTTACCTGGATAGGTTAAAACTAAATAAATAAATAAGAAACAAGAAAATTTAATTAGAAACTGTAAAGTATGTTGAATTATGTGATATCAGTGCTCATATATGGCCGAGTATGTGGACAAGTTACTCTCAGATGAAAAGGAAACTTGTAACAACATAGATGTAATTCTAAAGAATGATTCTGTGAATGCCATGATATTAAGAAAAACCAAGAAACTGAAAGCAAAAAAGTTCACTTATACAGTCAGTCAGTTAAGTGCCATACGTGATACACGATTGGGCGATCATGTCTCGAAAGAGACATGACTGACTGGGCAGAAGATTATCCCGCAGTAGGTTGCCATTGCTTTCTGCGGTAGACTGGTTGCCAACCAATGCTATAGAACCCAATCTGTCCAGGTTATTTGACCCATAACTGGAAGGAAGAGACGGATTAATACCTTTCTCAAGGGTATTTGCGCATATATGATTGTAACGAATTTAACTGGAATTCGAACTCGGCTCTCAGATTTCTCGTTCCGAGTCGATATCCACTGGACCACAACACACATTCACTTATACACAGAACCAAAAAGTGTCATATTAAATTTCTAGGACACATAATATGGAAAGACTACTTGAAAAATTTGACACTCATACAACATATTGAATGTATGACTGAAAAGATGGACATAGTGAATAACCTAGATTGTAATCTAGTTTGTGCAAAATTATATCAGAAAGAGAATTAAAGAAATATGAAAAAGACAAACACTGCTAAGTTCTACAACAGTCATGAAGTTTTGACGAGCCATATACAATCACGTCCTGAAGGGGCACAGCACATAATGAAAAAGGAGCGAAAGACTAAGGAAATATTAACATGTGGTGTATATATTAATAAGCCATTTAACAGACTGATAAATTGATTTCGGCATATCCACACATAAATATATCTGAATAAACCCTGTTCTTTACCAATGCATATTATATTGTATTGAAAATCAGAGGACAAACGTATTAGTAAAGAATCAGTTAATTGATTACGCAGAATATTTTTCCGCAGTAGGTTGCCATTTCTTTTCTACGATAGACTGGTAACCAGCCAAAGATATAGACCCCAGAAGAGGGAGAATAGATGGATTCATACTTTTCCAAAGCGTATATTGTGCGTAAGCGAATGCAACAAATTCAACTGGAATTCGAACTCGGCTCTACCGATTTCCCCTTTCGAACCGATATCCATTACACCAAATGTATTTCCATGGAAAAGAATAGTTTTCTTACTACTTTTCCTTAATTCATAATTCTGGATCTTTGCTTTAATGAATATACATGGTTTCAAAAACCTTTGCGTCTAAGCATTAAAACTTTCTAACAATTGGCATCACTTTTGACGGCATGGGTACATTAATATATTAAAAATGATGTCCCGTAAACCAAGCAGAAGAAAGGCAAGTTTAGACACATATACACGTATAAATATTTATAAACATTTTGATAGGAAATATAAGTAAGGAAGTAAGGATATATATATATATATATATATATATATATATATATATATATATATATATGTTTTGTTTTTGTTTTTGTTTTTACGCTTTTGGGTATACTTTTAGCCATTTTAGGATGGATTATATTTTACCTGCAACTGAATATATATACTGTTATCTATGTTCGTAGAATCGTGTGAAATCAATCAGAAAACCAAAATATTTGGGGATTTCTATATAATCTATACGTTGAAAAGAAAACTTCATATGATCACATCAAAAATTACCTAAAAATTTAGTCATAATCCATAGTAACTCGTCTGTTATTTTTAATGAAACCTTCATATATATATATATATATATATATATATATATATATATACAGGGTGTCCCAAAAAATGTATGCACATTGGCTGTCATTATTGTGTTCAGGGACTAAATCTGCAAAAAAAAAAAAACAGAAACAGTTTAATTATTGGCTATTTACAATTGTAATATAGTAAAAAAACAGTGAAAGACAATAAAATGATACTTCTAAATATTTTTATATTTTTGAAACAATAAACACTAAGTTTACTATTATTTAAAATAAATGTGTATGCATTTTTTGGGGCACCCTGTATATATATATATATATATATATATATATATATATATACTTTTGGTAGTGCTTGTGTTAACAGTAAAGATTATGTTTTTTATTTTTACAGATATAGTACATGCTTCTCATATCTAACTATTTTTTACAGGTTCAGGTGTCTCAGTCTAGAATTCAGAGTTGTTCTTCTCCTAGACTTGTCGCCAGCAACGGCTAGAGGTTTTCTGATATGTAAACCATAGCAGGAAATCTCTAGCACTTTCTAGGCATTTCCATTTCCATCCTGCTATGTAAGCCATAGCAGGATGGATTTATAACTTCCCAAAAAAGTATTTGTGCGAAAGTGTACATAACGAACCGAGTTAGAATGCAAACAGGACTTGCCAACTTCTTGCTTCGATAACAAAAGCTGGCACTAGTAAAATTATAGATAGCAAGAATTTTCTCAAAGAATCTTTCAAATTTTAACCAAAATCTATCTGTAAACGAATAAGCATTATAACCGATCACGAAGAAAACCAAATTTATGTAGTTCTTTGATATCTATAAGACAATTTTTAAATAGCACCAATGACTGGTAATTACGATACGTCATTCATACAATACATCATTCATTCAATATGTCATTCATGTCATTTCATTGAAATAGTGAGATTTTATTTTTTTATTGTTTCGCCACACGCATGGCAAAAGGTAAGCCAAAAGGTGTACTGAGAGTTAAATTAACAGAGAGGTAATAAAAGAACAAGATTAAAAATGATTAAAATAGTCGTTGCATTTAAAACATTGAGGATCATAGGGAAGCAAGAAGGCGGTAGAGAGTTCCGCAAGAATAATGCATAGCGTTTACATCTTGCAGAACTCAAATTACAAAACCGAGCTGCCGAACTAATATGTTTAATTTCTGAAGAGGCTGTGTAATGTTATTAAAAGATTTGAATAAATCTTTGTAAACCTCTGGAATCCAATCAATGGGAAGCCCCTAAACAAAAATAATTTTGTGATTCAGCTTTGTGATTATTGTTAATTTCTATAGTATTTGTAAGAAGATTCTTAGAATTGCATTAACAGTGTTTGTTACAAAATATCTTCAAAATATCAAGTAAAATCCGATAAAATATATACTGCTGATTGCGCTAATTTTTACAAAAGCCATGAATTGTTGAATAACGATGGTCTTAATTTTTATAGATTATTTTTATATACGCCTGAATAAATATATATAAACGAGCTAAACTTATCTTTAATTAAGTTATTTTACTATTTTTCTAGTTATTAACGACCAGCAATTTTTACATATCAGAATTGGAATAATTTTCAGAATTTCCATGCTTTTAAATATCTACAAATTGATATTTGCTATATATATATATATATATATATATATATATTTCTTTAATCTGAAATGGAAAAGTGGGAAGGTAAATTCCAAGAACCTGATCCTAATTAACATTAAAAATTTTTAATATTAAAAAATGATGCAGATTACAGAGTCAATATAAATTAAAGAAAATTATCAAAATTCAAAAATTTCGAATGCACATTTCGACATGAAATCTCTAATAGAGAATTCACGTCTCCTCAGCGACACAGTTCTATCTCAAAATGAAGGAAAAAAATGGGATAAAGAAGGGGACAAAAGTAAATAACGGTCAAGATTTGAGAAATATACGTCACAAAAATTATTTTAAGATCAATCTATTTTTGGTTTTTTCTTTGCATGTGAAGGGATGGGATATTGGCATGTAGGTCTTGTGGGCATTTACATTTTAGAAGCCCTAAGTAGGTTTTTAGACCCAAAACAATTAGGCCTATATCTGGATGATGGATTAATATTTATCCCTAATTCCAATGAGATCTACACGAATAGAATACACAAAAATAATTAGAGGCCTGAATTACCTCGGTTTTAAGGTGGAAGTCACTTCTAATCTTAAAATTGTAAACTATCTAGACATCACCATTAATTTAAATGATGGATCCTACCAGCTATTTCTCAAAGAAGATAATTCCCCCACTTATATTAATATTTCATCCAACCACCCCAAAAATATTATAAAACAGATACCCAATATAGTGAATAATAGAATCAACTAATTATCATCCAACATTAACACTTTCAACGCAGGTAAGGATATTTACAATAAGACCCTTCAAAAAAGCGGATATAAGAACAAATTAACATATAATAAACCTACAATAGACCCAGAACCATCCAAAACTAAAAATAAAGGAAACTGTAGAAAAAGAAAGATAATTTGGTTTAACCCCCCTTATTGTAAATTAACTAATATCAATATTGGTAAATATTTTCTCAAATTAATAGACAAAAATTTTAATAACATTAAACCTTTACGGAAAATTTTTAATAGGTACACTCTTAAAATCAGCTATTCTTGTACCCCTAATATAGACAACCTCATTAATTCCCATAACAGAAGTATTCTAATGAATTTACGCAATACTGTTTCTGGGTCCGGAATTTTGCATGAATGCAGCTTTAGCTCTGTGGACGCCTGCCCGGTGGAGGGCAAATGTAAATCCACCTACGGGATTTATAAAGCCCGCATTTCTACAAAAAACAATAAAAATAACTACCGAACCTATATTGGTATGTCCGCTGGACCTTTTAAGCAGAGACTTTATAACCACAGGTATTCTTTTTTGAACCCGGGTCAAAAGTACCAGACAGCTCTTTCAAGAGTATTCTGGTAAATGAAAGAGGAAAAACTGGAACCTGAAATTAGCTGGAAACTAATAGGTTCAGCCCGTATTCCGAGGAATTTTCGTGATAGGTGCTGTCTGTGTTTACTAAAAAAAAATTCAATATTGAAATATCCTCACCAGCATCTGCTCCTAAATCTTAGAAGGGAATTTATCAGTAAGTGCTGCCATAAATCTAATTTTTTGAATACTTAAATTCAAAATTTATATACCTGAATTTTAGATTTTAGAATATAAATATAAGTTTAATGATTTTGATAAATTGATTTAATTTTTATTTTTAATTTTAACTTTAAAAAGCATTTTAACCCCTCTACACTTCTCTCCCAATCTCCTTTAATTGTCTATCTTTATAAAATATGGATTCCTTTACTAAAACTCCTTTTTTCCTTTGTTAGCATATATATATATATATATTTTAATAATTTTAAATTTATAATTTTCTGTAATTGTTATTTAGCTCGTCTATACCTAAAAATATTTGTAATTAGATAAACTTAATTAAAAAAATTTTAAATCTTATATTTAAATTTATTTTCCCCCTAAATATACCTTTTCAAATAGGTTTCCAAATCCCTAACCCTTTAAAACATTTAAAGTTAAACGTATTTGACACGTATCGAGCATTTTCTATTTGATATTTGATATTTGATATTCCCTCCTTTTCCTTCTTTCTCTTATCTTTTCTCTATACACTCCTTATATTCCGCCCCTTCCTTTTCTGTTCTGTTTTGTTTAACCAAATCTTCACCCTAACGACCTCCTATTTCCTTAACACTTTTCGTCTATCAAGCTAGACATGCCAATATACCATCCCTTCTCTTACAAAGAAAAAACCAAAAATAGACTGACATTGAAAGAATTTTTGTGACGTATATTTCTAAAATCTTGATCGTTATTTATTTTTGTCCCCTTCTTTATCCCATATTTTCTTAATTTTCAGATAGAACTGTGTCGCTGAAGAGACATGAATTCTCTATTAGAGATTTCATGTCGAAATGTGCATTCGACATTTTTGAATTTTGAAAATTTTCTTTAATTTATATATATATATATATATATATATATATATATATATATAGTAAGTATTATCGACTAGCTCAAGTATTACAGCTAGGAGGTCTACTTTTTTTAGATTGGTTTTAATTATAACCTTAAGGTTTAAATTCCCTATATATCAATTTCCTAATTCTATTAGCTTTAATTTTAGTAGAACTTTTAACAACCATAAGACCATCTTCCCTATGCAATAAATAGATTAATGAACTCTTTGGTCAGTTTATTTTGTACAAACTTACATTCAATCACCCGCTACCAATCATCAAACACCTACTACCCTCCATTAAAAGCTGAATAAATAATAACGCCTTAATTAAAAATATATTTTATAAACGCGGCAAATTTTATGAAACTGCCCTCAAAAACTGTGGCTACAAATGCCCTGACATCAAATGCAACAAGCACAATAATAATAACAATAACAATAGAAATAGGAAAATCACTTGGTAAATCGTTATTACTAATTACAGAATGTTCTTCGCTAGAAATAACACTCTTACAAGATTACACGCAAGATTTTTAATAGGATTACTCTTAAATTAAAATATATCTGTATTGAAAAGATCATCAAAAAACATAATAATAAAATTTTAAACCAATACAACAACCTAAATAATCAACACCAGTCTAAAGAGATAAAGTTAATGAAACCATTACTTGCAATTTTCATTAAAAAGAGATGTCTACCTGAATCTATAGTCTACCAGTGCACTATTTCTACCATGGAAAATTTAACAGTTAAAAACAATTAAATCAAGAGTACCAAAAATTCATTTTAAACGCGTTGGTACCAGGACGTTATGTTTTAATAATAAGGCGCACCGCAATAGCGCATCACTTTCCGCAATACTATTGGCAATTAAAAGAAGTCAGTAAAACCACTACTGCAAATGGGACATTTTGAAAAATAGAACTTTTAAATATATATAAAGCTATCCTTGGATAATTATTCTGTTTCAATTAGCTAATATATTACCTACTATGACATCTATATATGTTTTCCGTACATTATATTTCAATACATTTCCGTTCTTAATAACAACACCCTTTTAAGAGATCAAAAGCATGATATTAATGAATAAATTCATAACCGTTTCACAATCACATTCGATACAATCGACATGACACAATACGATTGTATACACTGAAATGTTTCATAAGTGATACTAAAGTATTTAGCTTTTCACGACATCTTAATCCCCCCGCATTGACACTCTTAACTCATTCCTCTACTTATCATTGACTTACTTTCTATCGGTTAACTTAGTCCGATCCTTTGAATTTCACAACTCCCCTTAATTGACTGAATATGGTAACAGTGTTGTTTCTATTTATTTTTAATTTCGAAATATATCAATTCCCAAGAGAAAAATATTTCACTGCCTGATGAAGTACTAAAAAGTAGTACCGAAGTACGACAGCACTTGTGCTGCAGTAAACTATGTTTTATTATAAACACTTATAATAAAAATCTTAGTATATATATATATATATATATATATAACAATTTCAGTGTCCATTACAATAGAGATGTCTAACTAACTCTATAGTCTACCAATGCAGTTTTTCTACCATAGAAAATCCAGCGTAAAAAATATATCGGGAGTACTAAAAATCCACCTAAAATGCGTTGGTATCAGTACATTTCAGCATTAATAAGACACGCACACACACAAATATATATATATATATATATATATAAAATCTGTGTGGGTTAAGAATTGTAGTTCACGTTTATTAACAAAACTGAAGCTTTATTGAATCATATAACCAAGTAAAATGAAGCTGTAACATTTTTTATGTGTCGTATGTGTCTCACCTAATATCTTGCTAGAATGCCATTCAGAGAATCTAGGAGCAGGGTTAATTTGAGGTGACATTCCAGAAGGCAAGTACAGACACCAGGTCTACCTGGGTTACAACGGTGGGAATGGATTTTATTATATTTAGAAATACAAATACCCACCCAAGGTATGAGAGCGGAGTCTACCAGACATTACGGACGAGAATGTAACACTTACGTTTTTCTGAGCCGCTGGAGAACACTGGCCTTCTCGTAATAGACCTAATAAGGAACTGAATATAATATAATGGAAATTAAGTCTTTTTTTTTCATGAGTCATATCAACGACTTCATTACATATGCATTCATTCTTGATGAAGTTGAAGAAATCCTCAAACTGTAGGATACTTTTGAAAGTTTTGAACTAGAAAAAACGAAGAAAGAAATTTATGATTACTTTTGGCATCAGCATCTTTATTGCATGAGTCACGTTGTCACAAGACAAAATGATGCAACTGAAATGCAAATCCAAATACGCAAGCAAAAATAATATAAACATGTTTTGTTGTCGGTTGAAATAGCTTTACCGTTTAATCACTTACTGTAAATTCCAGTAACTCCAACCATAACTGCAGTTCCTCTCTTGGAAACAGAAAAGGACAAACATGACCAGATCGTAGAAATGAGGAAAGTCGGTGCCTTTTAATCAATAGGCAGCCCAAAACTGACTACAGATCCTACGGTCCTGTTTGTCGTGCTATTATGATACAAAAGATTATGTCGGTGTATACTTTGTCACTCACCACCCAAATCAGACTGAAAGGAAATAGGAAACAACCAAAGATAGTCAAATGGATAGAGTATAAAGACTATAACACAGGGAATAATAAAAGATAAGAATGCAGTCTGAAAAATATAAACAAAAGAAAGAAAGAAAGAAAGAAAGAAAGAAAGAAAGAAAGAAAGAAAGAAAAGTTCAATTGACAGAAGAATGAGTAGAAAAGATTGAACGTATGAGAGAAAAAAACTTTTATGAACTCGGAGTCTTGGGGATGGAAGTGTTTAAGAGGAGTGGTATAGAGATAGAGAGAAAGACAGGGATAGCGAGAAATGCAAACAGGTAGTGAAACGAAGCAGAGAGGGTAGAAGAGAAAGAGGGAAATTAAACCTGGTATGAATTAAAAGGGTTGTGTAAACGTTGACTGCAGAAAGGGATGAAGAAACTGAGGAGAATAGATTATATTAAGTGAGCGGATATGAAAAAAAAAAAAGAAGCTAAATTAAAAGAAATTATAGAACTGATTATTCTAACTAAAAAAGAAGAAAGTGAAAACCAAAAAGGAGTAGAGCGATGGAATGACGTTGAGTTTGAACAAAAGATGTGACATGGCACGTACACATCTGCGGGAAAATATAATTTAAACAAACTAAAAATTAAAAAGGAAGATTAAATTTAAAGTACAGTAAAACGGTTGTGAATAATGGAAAACAGAAGAATAGAGTATGAAAAAGGAGAAAATGATAGGAAAAGCAAATGAACGAAGGAAAATATATGGGATAACTTTTTGTGACAAGAGTGAAATGGCTAGAGAACAATCGAAAAGGGCGCAAGACTGCATGAAGAGAGCAATCAAAAAGTAAAACAAATAAAAGACTTAAATGATAATAAGAAATTAAAAAACAACAGCTAAAGGTAAGGAAAAATAGAGAATGAAGCATAGCCTGGGTGAAGTAGAGTTGAGTTAAATTATGAATAAGTGGATGAAGAATGAGCCAAAGAAGGTTAATGAAAAAACAGCTATAAAGGGAGATAATAAGAGGAAAGCGTTTTTGAAATAAAAAGAGCTCAAACCGGAGGAGGAGGAGGAAGTCTAGCAACATGATGCGGAGAAGTAGGAAAGAAATATAATCAATATGAGATGATTATCAGGAGGTTCTTGTTCTCGTCGGATTTCACGCACAAATCGTGAACAGTTGATAATGCAGAATAAAACGATTCGCTAATTGTTACTAGGACGTCATAATTGTATGCGCAGACGTGTTTTCCCCTCGAAATCTGTTTGATATTAAATCCATACAATTCATAAAGCTCGTTAAAAAAACACAAGAGAAAGAACACACAAAACATGGATTCGGACTGAAGACCAGGAAATTTAGACCTGTGATAATATAGAGTCACATGAATACACATTGACAAAAGTGTGAATATGCATAGGTTCAAAAGTAAGTGTACACAATTTGTAGGAAGTAGATTTATACATACCAAAAATTGTGCAAGTTACGCAAATACATACATACGTGCGTGCGCGCGCGCGCACACACACACATATATATATATATAAGATTTCATACCCTTATTAAAAATGAATGTTTAACTCTTAATATAAAACGAAATCGAATCAAACATTTTCAGTCTTTGATGTGTTATAGCAGAGACTGAGTTAAATTGATCATTTTCAAAGAAAAAGAAAATGGATATTGTGATTTGTTCAAAGACATGTCTTGTTTCATATTGGCTTGCATTTGATACATTTGTGAATTCTACTTATTGTATAGAACGAACACACATATGTATATACATATTCACTAGCCAGTTGATGTATTATGTAGATATAGATCCCTGTAAGAATATTTGTGCCAATATACATATAATGTACATTGCATATTGGGACAGACTATTCAAATAACCTAATTTTTATCAATCCATTCATTTGATGGCAAAAAAGTTTGATTTATGTAAATGGTTCATTCAGGACGTCGGCGATCATGGTTCTCCACTATTTTCTGTCTTTGTAGGCATTAATAAAGTCTGACTTTTCGCTATCGCGCCTAAACCATGTTCTGCGAACATATACACAAGCTCATTCGGTGGGTCCTGTGTTGCTTTCCTATGTCTCTCTTGTCTTCATTATGACCTGTGAGTGTCAGATTTTTAAGCACTTTTTCCACATTATGTACTCAAGAAATTTCAATTGTCACTTTCTGAAGTCATGGTAATTTTCTAAGCGTAATTTAGATGTCGCATAAGGCTGAAAATGTGGGACACCCAGTGAGGATCAAGCTCACTACTCAGTCTTAATTGTTCTAATAATCTTGTCTTTCTAACTACGTCCAGGTGCTCACAATGATTTACTAAGCGAAGCTTAGATGTGACACAAGGCTGAAAGTGTAGAGCACGCAGTGAGGATTGAACTTATAATTGGCCTAGCGAGACAAGCCTAATAACTATTGTACCATGTCCTTTCTGTTTTTATTTTCTCTAAAACTTCGTCATTATTAGTCTATAGTATTCCCAGCATCTTTCTATGGAACCTCATTTCTGTTACCCCAGTCTTTTTTTATCTGTGTCTAATATTTACTGCCATATAGAAGGACTGATATTGAATAAGAATCAAGTACACTTTTCTTTGTTGCTAATGATTTTTTTAAATTCATTTCTTGAATTTTGCAAGGTAATGTTCACTATTCCATTGCACCTTCTGATTTCGGTGTCGCACTTTCTGTCATTTGTTAAAAGACTTTCCAGATATTTCAATTTTTGTACTTGCTTGAATTTTGACACTTCCAATTTGTAACTCGCATGGTGGACTCATCTTTCTACTGACAACCAATCATTCTTTCTTATAATTGCTGTTTAGTTCTTTCTTCTTGTTTTCTTTACTACATTCTGTTTCTTTTTTGTACACATATCAATATAAAAAACGATAATTTTTTGGTTACTTAAGAAAAAAATGAAAGAAAATAAGAGATGAGGATATTGTTGAACATATATTGTATCATAACGTAATGAATGTTGCAGAGCTTAGACAGCATATCCAAAGTTAGATGCCTATTGTTGCAAAGGTAAATAATATTACAAGAGACTTAATCTTAGGTGAAGTCTGCAACACGAAGGACACCTGAAGATGACGTTCTAAACTCTTCAAAAAAATCTTATTAAGTACAGCATACTTCAGAAACTCTCACATTAAACAAAAGACATGCAAAACTATAAAGAATATCTGTTTATATATTTCTCATATCATGAAAAGCTGTATGAAGTAACGGATTCTCAGATTTTTTAAATCACAAGAAAACACTTAAGCACGGAGTTATTGAAAGACATTGTTAAATGTAAAAATGAATGTATTCGAAACCACAGTCCAACACACGTTTGCGTATATTGTAGTATAAAAAGACGCAATTGTGCGCATAGATAGATAAAGGCATACACTCTCAGATATAGACATTGATATTTTAAAATGCAAATAGATATGTACGTGCGTAGGATGAAAATGATTTCACTAATGTATCACACACGCTCGTATATATACACACACTGCAATAAACTTATACTTGAAAATTTATACAAACACAAGTATTTTACAAGTTTCCTTGCAGCAAACCAATACGAATGCACAAATCATAAGACCTGCAGATTAATACTGATGTAAAAAGCATAATATAATCTTACACACTCTTAGTTAATGCTGCACACACACACACACACACACACACACACACACACACACACTCTCTCTCGCGCGCGCGAGCAAATATACAGACGTACATTTGCCCTATGTAAAAGACTTTGATTTCCTCACACTATCACATCTATGAGCTTCATCGATCTGTGGGCAAGTAATTAAAATTCAGTCCCTCCACACTCGACTCCGCCGCGTCCAGGCTGACATGAACAGTGGCAAGCGACAAAGAGTCCGCCGCACAAAGTAATTATTTGATTGAAGCTGACGGTTCGCTGTAACATGATGGCCGACCGACCAACCGACTGGTCTGTGGTTTTTAAATAATCCACTGCCTCACTGCTCCCAACTCGAGCAACCAATCGACTTTTTTATCGGATTTTGCCTTCTTCTTTATCTTTTTTCTCCTCCTCCTCCTCCTCTCTCTCTCTCTCTCTGTCTCAATCTTCTTAAATCTGCTTCTGTCTTCTTTTCAGGTCTTCTCACACTTTCCCTTGCTCTATCTTTTAATTTCTTTCCTAATCACGTGATTCGGTGCGAAAAGGAAGTTTTGATTATTAACAATATTTTGTATTTTTTCTGTTTTCTTTACAAGGAGCATGATTACCATTATTGTTATTATCAATGGCCAATATGACGTCAAGAGAAAATCATATCAAGAAGAAGTCCAACAATCACCTGCATGTATCGGCATATGGAGAAATTATTACTAGTATGAATTATACATCCGTAAAATTAAGTTAAAACAGACATTTCTATGAGAACCATACCGATTCTCATAATAGTATGAAGTAAAACTAATGTTCATGTAAGATATACTTGTTGATGAGTTTCACTGATCTAGCAAATGCTAAGTGTATTCTTAGGTGTAACATAAGCTTCCAAGAATAGTGCATCCAGTGAGAATTGAACTTATTACTAATGGTTTGATAGACTAGCATATCATACATAACAAAGTGACACCATGATAATGCTTCAGAGATTTTCGTATTTGCATAAGCTATAAAAAATAAAATAAAACCTTTCTGCGCTCAAGGGATCTGCAGTTTAGAATATGTTTCTATTAACTAGCATTAATTTTGTACAATACACCGTTAATAAATTTTATTTTGCTAACATTCACAGGGAACATAGTTTCCACCACTCTGTGTGGAACTTAATTTTAAATTCCATAATTTTTTTAGTTGCTTGCCTGGATGAAAAAGGTTTTGAATTCATAGTGCTATTTCTTTGTGACTGGTGACAAATCACGAGGAGAGAGCTTAGCGTGTTCTGCTATTTGATTCATAGCTAGTAAGGGAAGGAGAAAAGAGTGTAGATTCATGTCATTTCCCAGAAGCACATTTGCAAAAGTGAATGTAACGAACTCTAGAGGAATTCGAACTGGGTTCGCTAATTTCTCTTTCCGAGCCTCAACACATCGCATTATCTACCTACCCATAATAACGGTTCGGAATATTTTATCATCTACCTGTATTGAAAATTGGTATTCAAAATTTTTGTGTTTGAAGTAAACTCAAATAATCTACGGAGTGATAGTAACGTTTGCCCCGTCGATTAAATTCAAAATTTCTTGCTTGTTATACGGATCGACAGACATCTGAAGTAAGCCGAACAGCACAACGGTTAAAACGTTGTAATAAAAACTATTTTGAAGACATGACAAATGTATACAATTTTAATAAGAGTAATTTCGTATACCAGAAATTCATACAGAAATTAATAGTTGTTGTTTGCAGAAAATAAGAAATACCTCAATGAATATATAGGACATTAAATTAACCTGCATTGATCGTATTGTATAGATACCTTTTCACATGTCATATATGTGAAAGACATAGAATAGCGTGCAGTGAAGGGGTATAAGGTGTCACGGTTCCGGGCTTCCATATCGGGAGGGCATCCAATCAAAGTTTGAAATAATTTAGTTTTTTCAAAGTTGAAATTTTCTCTGTTAACTTCGTTTGCAAGCGCTGTATTTTCCCATAAGCTAGTGTGAATGTTGATCCGTGTCTTTTATAAACAAAACCGGAGTAGGACCTCTACTTGAAGAGGAATACACTCAAGAAGTTGACCCTGGGCATCGCCAAACATATGCGCGTCACTGTATTTATACGTGCTATTTGTATTATACAATGTATATTTTTATTTCTTTAATACCGTCATGGATATGCATAAATGCAGGTCCATAATTAAAAAAATATAAATGACTTAAATTTTATGCAGACATAGCTACTAGTATTCGTGCTTCAAATATCAGAGGTTCTTCATCGTTTTCATTAGTCGACAATGAATGTTCAACTCTTCTAACGTTTGTTTGTATTTAAGAATGCCTTTTTATAAAATTATGAACTTAAATGTTGAACTGAGTTCATGTTTCTTGTGGATTAAACAATTAAAATGTATCAGTATATTAATTAATGTTGCTTTCTTCATGATCGAATAAATGTAACATTATAGCTACATGTATTAAACATGTCTGCATTAGTCTGTATTTATATCGATCAAAAATATAAGAGAAACTAAGAAACAGAATTTTCAAAATATGGAAAATGTGAATTTGATGTCAATTATTCCTAAAAACTATATGCTACAGACCCTGATATGATAAATTATCAAGAATATTTCTGGTGTCAAGTTAACGCATGCCTTCTCTTACACATATTATTCACTGTTTTTTACTTATTGTAAAATTTTCAATTTGAAATTTAGCGTTTGATTGACACCCAAATTTTGAGAGCTCTGGATAAAACAAGCTGTGTTCTTTTGCTATTTGTAAATGCAAATGTGTGTCGATCATTGACTATTCGTAAAACCAAAACACCAATTTTCATTGTTGATTTTGATTTTATAATGAACTTTATCAATAGAAACCGAGGTCATTAAATGATTAAAGCTGTCGAACATAAATATATAGTTTTAATTAGTTCATATCATTTCCAAGTATTAAGAAAACTATAGATAATTGTTCAGCATCTTGTATTTAGAATTGAATTCCATTGGAGTAATTTGCACACTATTCTATCAGGGATGTACAATGGCCTCTAAAAATGGTGACTTATAGACTACAAACTATTAAAGCTCATCACTTAAACATAGGTGGTGCATTTATGCTATATGGTCTTCTGTGGATTTCATTTCAGCCAAGAAATTGAAGTAGGAATTTGTTGTCTGCAGAGTTTGAGTGAAACTTGTTTTGAATGAAAATGACAGAATCAGGACGTTTGTCCACAGGTACAAGTACAAGTAAAACAAAAACCCTACTTATAACTGCTTACGCTACCCAGATGACCTATCTACCAGATAAATAATGGGATCAAATTTTCCTTCCTCCTTAGGAATAGGCGTTGAAGTTCATGCAAAAATCAGGTTTCATACTCTGGATTATAAAACACGCAATTATCTTTCATTGAACTGTAACTGTATAACCTATCTTATCTAACCAAGTGTAGGTATGATAATGAACTTATAAAATCTGTTGTAATCTAGCGGCAAAACGTATATTATTATGCATATATTTAGCGCTGCCGAATGTGACACAAGGTAAAAGCCATAGCCTGGAAAAACTGCTCAAGCATTCTCGACGCCGGTAATGAGCCCAGGTCACTCCCGAAGGAAAGTAATGCCTGTGGAAATGCCTCTCAGACCCGGGACTTGAGATAATATTTTAAATTTTTCCTGGCAAAGCGTATATGTCTATGAAAGAGGAAGTAAGAGAAAATAGAGAGATGTTTATTTCTAAGTGAAGAATTGTTCATTCTTTAAGAATATAAAAAAGACCCTTAAATTTGAGCATGCTTTCGAGAGAACTGTATACAATTAAATAATAACAAAGTGAAAGTGAGAAAAAAGGAGCATTGAGAGTTTATACATTTATTTATATATATATATATATATATATATATATATCAAAGAATAAGCATATGAATATATTATACAAGTCTCTAATGTATAGCACATACGTATATACTAAGTAGGTTCATTAACATTCTGTGTATATACTTCAACTTTGTTTTTCATATTTTATGTCCCATATTGTTTTAGTTTACTTATAAATAAATAACTTCTGCATGACTGAAACTTATACAAGTATATATGTCTGCCCTGGTCAGTCTTTTAGTCTTAGTATTGTTCTGTGAAAAAAAAAAAAATAAAGAAAATACAAAAAAAAAGAAAGAAAGTTAGTTTCCTCAGGCACCATACAAAGCTTAAGAAAGCCTTACTGTACTATCGATCACAGTGTCAATGCAAAAAAAAAAAAAAAAAAGAAAATGTCGGAAGAATGAAAACGCTGTTGGCCATAGTGATGTTTATTGTGATGATGTGGACTATGAAACAGAAGGCGCGATTCATAGCAAAAATGCTGCTAGTCAATTAAATGAACAAACAAATAAACAAATTCTAATAAATAAATAAATTATTAGTGCAAACACAAATGAATAAACAATAGAAAATAAAGAAAATATGTGCCAAGTTGATGATGATTATTTTGCTGCTGGTCATCATTGTGATTGTGATAACGATGATTCTATTAATGATGAGGCAGCTATTGACAAGCCAGCTGCTGCTGCTGTTATTTAATAAAAAAGAGAGAAAAATAAAAATTAAAGCATTAACTGCCAAAATTAAACGGGCGTAAGAAAATGAAGGTCTCGTTTGCCTCGCTGAAAACGTGGTGATGACAACTAACTAAAATGTTAATGACGGTCGGGAGGTAGCCGCCATATTGGCGCGGTTGGGCTGGGCGACTGTGGTTTGAATTTGTGGTTGTAGTACTGCGATGAGGTTTACCACGTATTTGCCAATTCGTCATGTTCCTACTTCTTTGCCCCTGAAGGCCAAATACAATTACAGAAGCGCACACATACATGCAAAATACATATATTGACTTACTGATTCATCAATGCATATAAAAGTAGACGCACATTAACACCTTACTGCGCATGCGCATTCTTATTTTTCTAACAATGCTCTCCCCTTGTTCCTGTTTTTTTCTTTTTTACAACTGCTGCGTTCACTTTTTTCTTTTTCATGTAAAAGAGGGAAGAATAAATAAAAATAAATAAATACTAAAAAAAGGAAAATAGGAAGATAAATGACACTGTGGGTGCACTGGTGAGCATAGGTGGCATTGGAAGCCGCAGAGATTGTTGAAAAAGGCGGGGAAATGGGAGAAGTGTTGTCAAGAAAAGTGGTTGAGAAGGCAAACAGGTAAAAGTGCAAACAAAAGTAAAATAAGAGAGAAAGAAGCTCACTGATATGAAGAGGATGGCTGGTTCGTGGAGATCAGCGGAAATGAAGAATCAAGAATGAGTGACTAGAAGCAGAAGACATTAAGAAGTAGAAGAAGAATGATAAAAAATATGAAAGAGAAAGAGATATATGTATAAGTGGAGGATAGAAGTGCATGATAAATGAAAAATAAAGAAAGAAAGAAAGAAAGAAAGAAAGAAAGGAGTTTCTGTAGAAAATGATCAGAGTCTGTTGAGGTGAATAGTGGATAGATGTGAAGAAAGTGTTGTTTAACGATAGAAGGGAAAACTAGAGGCAAAAACAAAAACAGGAAAAGACATAACAAAAGAGAAGAACATAAAGTGATAAAAGAGAAAAAGAAAGGAAAATTGAAATATACACTTAGTGATACATTAGGGTGTTCAAATGAAAAAGAGGATAATCAAAAAGACTAGGTTGTCGTGTTTTAGACAGTGCTTCACACCTAGAAATGAGACAGTCTTTATACAAGCCTAGCAACACAATAATCTAAAGATACACAACATAGCAAATATTCGCGCAGAGGCATTTGCAGGCGCGATAAACATGTCTGCATGAGAACACACAGAAAACTAAAAATCTTGCACTCTTAATACACACACGAAGATAGAATTCTCTTGCACGCGTGTGTATGTGCAAAATTAGAACTATCACTAATGTGTTTAATACATAATGCCTTTTGGATACTTTTAGTACGTAGCTGTTTATGTAACCCGTGATATAAAGGTAGGATTTATTAAACAAATACAACAAAATGACGCAGCAAATTCTAACGGGAGACAAAAAGAAACAATAATTTTAGCTACGCCAACTGCAAATGAAACCGGTTTACATCAGAACGATTTCAGCTTTTCAGATCAATGTCCATTGACTTCATCTATATTCCTCTTGATCAACGCAAAACTGTTCCCATTCTTCGGCAACAAACTGAATATTTCTGGCGATAAAGAAAATAATTTGATAATTTTGTAACATTTCAACTAGAAAATATCATAATTTGATCCGAAAATTGGGCATTGATAACCAAAAGGATATGTAGCATAGGAGATAGAAATAGATAATGCTCAAACGTAATCTCTTTTTGATTAATGCTATTATAAAGCAGGTTTTAGTAAAACTTTAGGTATTTTAAGCATTTTCAAAATCTCTAGTGATCATCCCATTAGAAAATAATAATGCTCAGTTATTGTAATTTTTCTTACTGAAGGAGTATATATATATATATATATATATATATATATATATATATATATATATATATATATATATATATATATTATGTTAAAACATGTGAAAAACTACAAACTACTACAAAGTTGTACATTTTGTTTGGACATTGAATATATATATATATATATATATATATATATATATATATATATATATATATATGTGTGTGTGTGTGTGTGTGTGTGTGCATTCATTGTTTAATTACTTAGTTTTTGGTCATAATAAAATTAGATCAGTACACATTTGTATTAAAAATTGTTCAATACAATTATACTGTAGAACTTTTGAATATTTTTCATTTTTAACACGAGTTATTGCGTGACCTAGGTTTCTACCATGGGTGGTGTCTTCAGGCGATTTGCAATAATTGATTTTATCGTTTACCGTTTTTTAAGAACGTTCACGTAACGGCGATTTTTTTGAACGCTCACGTAACGGGGAATTTTTGAACGCGCAATGTTTAAAAATTGCAAAAAAATTATAACATTTTCATCCAAAAATTATACCGTTTTCATACCAAAAATATTTATGAGGTTCATATTTGTCTATATATCTGAGATGGAGTAGTATTTACAGTATTTACATTATTCGGCCTATTGGGCTCATCTTTGTTGCCATTTGTACGACGTTTTGGCCGTTGTACACTCCGGCCTTCTTCAGGTGCTAGAAAAAAAACGAACTCTTTATTACAATCGCTGTGGTATATGAACTCCATTCCTTCCCTAGTGCTTCTTCTTGAAGTTCTGAGTTATCTTCCTCTAACCATGTTAGTTACTTGTTCACCACTGCAGTTGCCCGGTATTTAACTCACAACTCTTTGGGTCAAGTCACAGAAACTTGAACAGGCCGACCTATTAAGGTAAGGCTACTAGAAAATCGCAAGGCCGTAACATGTGGGGAGATAGAAAAATCAGGCGTAGCTGATGGCATATGGAAGTAGAAAATGGGATAAAGTTGAAATAATAAAGAACGCCACTGGAAACTACGTAAACTTAAGGAATCAGTACATAAGCTACAAAAATCTCCTCAGCCGACCAAGCATAGAGATGAACACCATATGGGAACAAGTAATACGGAGTGCGAGAGAAAATCATGAGTGTCAAAATTGCAATATGAGCTCTGGTAAAAAATAATAAAGAAAACCATTAACATAAAAAATTGCAATATGAACTCTGATAAATAAGGGTTAGATTCAGTTGTTCTTGTCCTTAAGGATACATGGTCCAGTGAATATAGACGTTGGTTAGTTCCTGTGACTTAACCCAAAGAGTTGTGAGTTCAATACCAGGCTACAGTGGTGAACAAATAACTTACAGGGAGATAACTCATGACTTTTAAAAGAGACACTAGGCAAGCAATGAAGTTTATATACCCCTAGTGAGTGGAATAAAGGGTTCGAAATTTCTAGCACCTGAAGAAGGCCGGAGCATACAACGGTCGAAATGGCAACAAAGATGAATAGTCCGAATAATATAAATAATGTAAATGCCACTTCATCTCCGAAATATAGGCAAATGCAATCATATTGTATTGAAATATTATTTGTCGTAAAACTAAATTCAGTTCGGTATGAAAAGAAAGGCTGCAATGAAACAAAATGATTATTTTTTGCACATAAATTAACATCTGATTATGTATTGAATTTACAAAAATTCGCAAATATTGTCGCTAATCCCGTGTATTTGGAATTCTGAAAAATACAAATGGAATATATAACTTTGACCTTTTTTTGCGTTATAGATCATTTAAATTGATTTCCCCTAATCGTGTCTACATCTCTTTTGCTAAAAGTGGAGCTGATAATATAAAAATGCTCAACATACATAAATAATAAATCGGGAAGCTTTTGTAAATTTTTAATCCAGCAAAAACGTATCTACCGTCAAATGCAGAAATTATTGCCACCAGTTCAAGTTGATTATGTATTCAGTTTACTGGACAATCATTCTAAGTTATTTGCTGATAGAGGTTTTCAATAGAACTTTAAGACAAATTTGTATAGCGCTAAATGGCGCTCAATGTCAACAATTGGGACAGATCGATATAATATTAAAAGTTTTCTTACTCCCTGAATATTGCCTGTCAGAATCAAGCTATTAGAATTGGTATGAATCAGATAAATTACTCACATAAACAAGCATAAACAGCTATCAAGGGCACAAATTAATGGTCACATTATCTCCGTTGCTTTCAACAAGTTTAATCAAATTTCTTGCTAAGTTTCTGGCCTTCTAAACTCTTATTCTACAGAAATATTATCATATCTGGTAATACGTGCGTTATGATACAGTTAGTAGAATGTGACGAAACTGAAAAAAAGATAGTTCCAACTACTTCCGGATTGTCGAGCTCCAGTTAAAGAGATCGATTTTGGCTGCATTCGATTACTCATTCTATCATTATCGCCATTGTAAAAGGTTGTAGCAGTTGCTTTCACATGACCGATTTTAGATCAATACTTTGAACATATTTTATTGATTATTTCTGACTAATTATCATCTTTATAGATAAAACATTCACATATATAGATAAGCGACTGAGAATTGGGTTGAATAACAGAGATGCATTTCCTGGAATGTGGCTTGAAAGACTTCTTACTTCAGGAAACAAGGATACCAAAACTATCGCCCCATGAAAGTAAGTATATTGCCAATCAAATTTGGTTTTGTGAGAAATGAATAGCTAAGAAATGGGTTTATACAACATTCATTAAATTCCGTTCGCTGTTAAATTATTTATAATGGCACAAACCTAAAATAGATGGGAAATCAAGCAAAACATGTGACTATAACAGAAAATGTATTTGCAAAATATTTTCAGGCAAAAATAGAAATTCTGTGAAACTGACCAATCTAATTATCTAAGTTAAATCTATGAACTTTAAAGTTCACGAACTTACTATATATATCCTCAGATATACGCATAACATAAAATAACACACGTGCACACACACAAATATATATATATATATATATATATATATATATATATATATATATATATATATACATGAGAGATTGTCAATCCCGTAAAAACGGAGAGGATAATCCAACAGATGTTATCTGAATAATGTAAAATTTTAAATAGATAAGAACAGAGAGCTCAATGGATATTATCCAGAGAAATATAAAATATTTAGAAGAAATCTCACCACATATTTAAACGGTTATAAATTTGGAATTTATTTCAAAAGTAGTAAGACTGCTTCTTTCAGACCATGAAAAATAAACAAAAGTTAATTTCACTGAGAACATTCACAAAACGGTTTTTAACAGAGAGAAAATCGGTTACTTGAAGGGAACAAAGTTTATAAGTTATAGATGAAAGTGTCAAAAGTTTCAGAATGCATACATCAAATCATACATACACACAGTACAAAGCACACAAAATAAAGAATACATACTTTAAATCACACAAACGCACAACAAAAACATTAAGGCCAGAATTACAGACACAAAAACGCGGAAAGAAATAGGTATAAAGAAAATTATATATATATATATATATATATATATATATGTGTGTGTGTGTGTGTGTGTGTGTGTGTGTGTGTGTGTGTGATCTCTATTCTTATCTATGTATGAATAGCTCTCTATTCTTATATATATATATGTATATATATATATGCGTGTGTGTGCGTGTGTTAGTGTGTTTGTGCATGTGTGGTTGTGTATGGGTATGCATGCAATTGTAAATATATTTATATATATATATATATATATATTTATGTATGCATATGTGTTTTTATATACAATCTTAGATATATTCCCTCGCGACTGACACCAAATCGGTCGAGTTTCGATCCCGGCCAGAAGCAAGTGGATGCGTCTAGCTACTCTGATGAGCTGTGATACAGCGAAACAGGCTTGTATATGGATGACTAATATATATATATATGTATGTATGTGTGTGTGTAGACAACCATAATATACATATGTATTTATATATACATATATAAACAAACACGAACAAAGATATATGTAAATTTGGGCGTGACATACTAGGTTAAACTTAATCATTTCAGATATCATATGAATTGGTACATATCAATTTCCTAGTGGATGCCGAAAAGTTCTCGGCCTGATCCCTTTCTCAAAATCATTTCTTAAATGATCAAACAGAAGAATACAGTTTTGACGAAGTGGTTTGCTTTAAGTATTTTACAGTAGACCCCCTTGTATATAGTCCGCATATATAAAAGTAAATGTCTTTGTGTGATTGTAATAAACAATTTACACCTAATTATTAGGCAGCGCATATCTACACTCATGCGCACATATTCATATAGGTATGTGTATATGTATGTATGTATGTATGTATGTATGTATGTATGTATGTATGCCAGAATGACGCTCCTATGAAAAGAAAAAAAAAAGAGAAAGATTAATTAGGTTTTTCAGTTCAATATCCTCATTAGTGCGACTTCGCTTGTGTTATTAAGAGGACCTCTGAGTCAGGAACAGACAGGTTCAGTTCCTTATCGATCTCTGAATTTTCTTTTTTTTAACACAAATTACTCATAGTTATTGTAGTTTTATTTTATTTGGGTGTGCAATTTTTACTCTTTTTTTTCCTGCGGTCATTATTCATAAAGTAAAGATGACGGCTTGCTGCTTGTTTTAATTTCCCGCCATTCCGTTCCCATGGTATTTCAGGAATGCGCGGCAAAAGTCGATTTGGCGTTTTTCGGACTTTTCGTCCTTCTTCAGTTCTTCGATCCTTTCGTTTTCCCTTTTAGCTCGTCCCATTAGAAATCTTTCTTTTTGTTTTCGCTTCTCCTTTCTTTCTAGTTATTGTGCATTTTCTTTCTTTTTTCTGTTATTTTTTCTTAGCTTAAATTTCATTCTTTCTTTGTAACATCTCTGTTTTTCTATTTTTCATTCTCTCATTCTTCCTAGTTTGTTCATTATATATTCCATTGATTTTTATTTTTTTAAATCTATTTCTGAGTTGAATCTCCTTTTTTTTAACAAGTAAACATTTTAATATAAACATGATTTTTAAAACTGGTACTTAAGAATAGTTTTAAAATCTTAAAATACTTGCTTTTTGAGATCATTTATGGGAAGTCATAATAATTTGTATTTGTCATTTGTTTTCATGTTCAGGGTTCTCTATTTTACAAACAATGACATGAAATGTACGAAACCGAAGAAAATACATGGCGGAAAAACATGAAAAGACACCTATACAAAAACACAGACACAGACATGATTGAATCCGTCTAAACACATTATATATATATATATATATATATATATATATATATATATATATATTCTTGAAATAATTTTGGATATTCAACATGGGTAATAAATATTTCGCAGATAAGCCGCCGCTCTTCAGACAAATATTACAACAGTTAAGGTTTAAAATCATCCAGAAAAATCCAAGAGACATATATTTTAAACATTAACTGTTGTATGATTTTGGATATTCTACAAATATGGATTTGTAGAATATCAAAAACTTTTTCAAGTTTATATTAATCTGTTAAATTTAATATAATAATTTAACATTGAGTTCTATTTGAGTTTGTCTCTGTTAGAATTTAGCTTACAAAAATAGCAAATATTGTACATTATTATATATATATATATATATATGTGTGTGTGTGTGTGTGTGTGTGTGTGTGTGTGTGTGTGTGTGTGTGCAGAAAATACTGATTTTCTGTCCCACAGCTCATCAGAACGGTTGGATATCCGATTGCCTCCAGTTAAGATTGAAACCCGACCACCTCGAAATGAGTCAATAATTCTACTTGTAAGCTATCGGTGCATGGTACAACTGTCTTCATTATAATAGAAAGGTTATATATATATATATATATATATATATATATATATATATATATGTGTGTGTGTGTGTGTGTGTGTGTGTGTGTGTGTGTGTTGGGGAGTCACCCCTTTTCACACACTCTAGGGACTCTTCCACTGCATACAACTAATCCTTCCTACACAGAACGGGTTGTTGTTGTTAGAGTTTGTGTTTGTCAGAGCAGTTGAACCGCTTCCCGTTGGTCAGCAAGAACATAGACTATTACCCAGACTTCTTGTATATATTTGACTCCTACTAACAAGTATTTATGAATCTACTAACCGTGTATGCGTTGTAGATCTTTTATTCAATATACTTACATTTTCCCTCTCATATCTATTTTGTTATTATTATATCATGTGGTTTTCCAAACAAGAATCCACAACAATTTAGCGACCAAGATTTGAAGAAGTTCACACGGAGAGAAAAAATTAAAGTCAGTCGCCACAACAATTTGTCGACGAAGGATTCGTACAAGTTCACGCGGATGAAAATATACGTTCTCATGTCAGTCGTGAAACAACAATTTGGCAACGAAGTATTCGTACAAGTTCACGCGGAGAGAAAAATACATTCTTGCCAAACAACAATTTGGCGACGAGGATTCTAACTGGTGCACACGGTGAAAAAAAACAAAAAAACGTTTCACATCAGTCGTAAAGAGCAAATTGGTGACAAAAAAGAATGAACTTACGCATAACATCAAGGAAAAAAACTTAGCGTCGAGGGCCTCGAAAATCACATAAGAGGAGTCAACAACATCAAATTGGAGAAACAGATTCGCTCACAAGTCGCACAACAAAATTGTGACGAATTTTTTTCTCCCCGCTGAATCACTTTAACAAAGTGTACTACAAACTGACTCGAACAAGTCGGCCACAACGTTTATCTCAACGATGAACGAGAAAACAAGAAGATGCTTTTTAAACTGATTGGCTGGACCATAGCACGATGGATATTTATTGTAGCCCAGTGGAGAGAAAGTAAGGATGTATTTCCACCGTTCACAGAATTTGTGGAATTCATAAAAATACAAGCTGAAACCGCTACCGACCACATAACCTCACTCCAGTCTATAAAGGCGGACGAAGGGACCAAACCCAAAACGACACAACATAAGAGAAACCAGCCCAAGTACAATCGGGAAGGCCAAACGTTTGCGACCATCAACGAGAACCTTAAAACTTTCAACCGAAAGGAAACTTGTGCCCTGTACGAAGGCAATCACAATTTAGATACATGCACAATTTTCAAAGCCAAGAATCTTAGCAACAAAAAACAATTTGCAAGCGATAGGAAACTGTGTTTTGCCTGTCTGAAAGGTGGACATGTCTCCCGTGAATGCAGACAGAGTAAGAAATGCGCTGTCTGCGCTAAACCTCACCCCACATGTTTGCATGGAGATGTCAAACTGCACGGAAATTCCAGGGATGAAAGGAAAAATGCCTCTGGATCCGTTAACAGCACATCCGGCACCACCTTAATGAATCACACAGAATCATTGAGGAAATCCTCCATGATTCTTCCTGTTTATCTATCTCAAGAAGGCAATCCTAACGCGGAACGGCTGGTCTATGCAATCTTGGATTCGCAGTCAGACACAACGTTTATCCTGTCAACCACTTGCGAATCACTTGGAATTGTAGGCAAACCTGTAAAGCTGAAATTGTCTACCATGCATGCCGAAAACAAGATAATAGACAGCAGCAAGGTTCAAGGCTTGGTGGTCCGTGGCTTCCATAGCCAGCACAGAATTAAGTTGCCCAGCGCCTACACAAGAAACATCATGCCAGCGAATCGCTCACAAATTCCCACACCAAAAGTAGCAGGATTATGGCCACATTTGAAAACAATTGTACATTGCATTCCACCCTTACAAGACTGCGAGGTGGGATTACTCATTGGGTACAACTACACTAAGGCTCTGACACCTAGGGACATTATCGCCCCAGCTGGTAACGGACCGTAGGGCCAACGGACTGATCTAGGATTGGGCATAGTAGGTATTGCTGATGACATTTCAGAGCACGCAGAGGATGACCATGTAGCCATCGCATAATGGTCAAGAATAAGTCAAGTGAACTGATAACACTCAGTGATGTCAAACCTGAACGAGCCATATTCTCAGTGAGAAATAAAATCAAGGAGGTAATCAATCCAAATGATTTGATGAAAATGTTTGGATTGAACTTCAATGAGAATCATGGTAGATCCAAACCATTATCAGGAGACGACAGGAAATTTCTTTCTATCTTGAAGGAAGGCATCAAACTAAAGAATGGGCGTTACGAGATGTCCTTACTATTTCGAAATAATACACCCAGTTTGCCAAATAACAGAGAATTGGCACTACACCGGCTGCGACACTTAAAAAAACGCTTCCTGAAGAACCCATCCTATCACAACCAGTACAACAAATTCATTAAGGATTTGATTAGCAAGGGACATGCCGGAAGTGTGATATGGAAGATGATGAATCAGGAAATAATCGCATATGGTACCTGCCGCATCATGGTGTTTATCACCCTAGGAAGCCGGACAAGCTTCGGGTTTTATTGATGGTAGTGCACGATATATGTCTCAATCATTAAACGAGCACTTACTACCAGGACCTGACTTCATCAACCCGCTGTGTGGAGTTCTTTGCCGATTTCGTAAAGAACCGGTTGCATTTGTCTGCAACATCGAATAAATGTTTTTACAATTCCATGTAGATGCATATCATCGGAATTATCTTCGATTCCTGTGGTGGGAAAACGGCGACGTCAAGCGTGAGCCTTGTACCTACCGTATGACTAGACATCTATTCGATACGGTATCATCTCCTGGATGTGCAAATTTCGCGCTAATGAAGGCTGCAACTGAATAAGAGACTGAATTTGGTGCAGATGTCGCAAACTTTATAAAAAGGGAATTTTAACTGGATTATGGATTGAAGTCTGTTGCCACCCCGGATAAAGCAGTAAGTCTCATCAAAAGAAGCATAGCACTGTGCAAGAAAAATGGCCTTGTTTTGCACAAATTCCTATC
Organism: Ascarosepion bandense; assembly: GCA_037127315.1. Taxonomy (NCBI): domain Eukaryota; kingdom Metazoa; phylum Mollusca; class Cephalopoda; order Sepiida; family Sepiidae; genus Ascarosepion; species Ascarosepion bandense. Next base: position 3,589,515 of record JBBBDQ010000191.1, read on the forward strand.
TAATTCCAAGGAAGTGCTAAAGAAAATCCCACTTGAAGCCCGAGCCAAAGGGGCTAGAAAGCATTGATATTCATAAGGACAGTCTACCCATTGAAAGAACCTTAGGAATCCAATGGTGCACTAAAGCAGACACCTTTCAGTTTAGGGTTACATTAAACAACAAACCGCTGACCAGATGAAGTGTTTTATCCACTCTCAGCTCGGTGTATGACCCCTTAGGGTTTGTTGCGCCATTTTATCCTAATTGAAAGCAGATCCTGCAAGAAATGTGCATGGACCAATTAGATTGGGATTGTCCAGTTCCTGAAAGACTTCAACCACGATGGCAACAATGGGTCACAGATGTGAGAAACGTGGATGCTGTTATTATCAACAGATGTTTGAAACCAGTAAATCTGGGTAAAGTAGTTGCGACAGAGCTTCATCATTTTTCAGATGCCTGCACCACCGGGTATGGACAATGTTCATATTTGCGTCTAATCGACTGCAACCAAAGAGTGCACTGTGCCTTAATAATGGCTAAATCAAGAGTTACACCCATCAAACATGTCACCATACCAAGACTGGAACTTACGGCAGCTCTTGTCTTCGTCAAGGTCAGTTCAATGCTGCTGGAAGAACTAGACATTCCAAATACTACAGAATGGTTTTGGACTGACAGCACCGTGATTCTGGGTTACATCCGTAACGATTCTCGTCGCTTTCATGTCTTTGTGGCTAACACCGAACCATATCAATGGAATTACATTTACTCAGCTAATAATCCGGCAGATATAACCTCGCGAGGAGCAACACCCAATGAGTAAATGTGCAAAGGCATGTGGTTTAACGTCCCAGATTTCTTATGGAAATCTAGCAATCCATTCATACCGGACGAAAACGGAGACCAATTTTGTATAGATGATAACAATCCAGAGATAAAGAAATCTCATGTTTTTAACATTTCAATCAGGCCACTCAGCCAGAATTCAATAGTGGATCGCCTACAATACTTTTTTTTAATTTTTTTTATAAGCGTTTCACCCCGAGCAAGGCATGTCACTGCCACTACTGTGCAGGGGGCTACATAGAGTGGAGAAAGGATGATTAAATATAGGAAATGACAGAGGGTGGGTGATAGGCGGGTAAGGATACCGAGAATGAGGGTTGGGTAGATGAGAGTGTTGTGAGAATAGTTGGGAGTTAGTGTGATAGGAGGTGTATATTGACCCTACATTTAAACACCTGGAGATTGTAACTGTCGGGAAAGCAGACTTGTGGAAGGGAGTTCCACAGACGGGAAGCGCGAGAAAAGAAGCTGTTGGAGTAGAATTTACGGTTACATCTTATTTGTTTAACTGTAAAAGAGTGGGACGTAGTTGCTAATCTAGTACTTCTCTAATTGGATGAGAGCCGTGGCTCTTTGCTTAAAATACAAGACTAAGTTGAGAGCCCGAACGCTTCAGAACAGAACGGTGCTGCAGGGGGAGCCATGCCCACAGTATCAGATCTAGAAATCGAAATCCTGCGACAATTACAAATGAACATCTTTGACCAGGAATTGCGAGATTTAAACAAATCTGAGCAACAAAACACAGACGATAAAGAGAAACATTCTAAGCAGCTGAGGTGCACATCTCCACTGTACCGTCTCGACCCATTTCTTGACCAGGATGGTCTTATTCCTGTAGGTGGTCGTTTAAACAAGGGAAATTTCTGTGAAGGTGTAAAACATCCGATTATGCTTCCCAGAAAATCGCACATAACTGAACTCATCATCTTACACTTTCACCAGAACGTTAAACATCAAGGTCGTACTATGACTGCAAATGAGATAAGACAAGGGGGTTCTGGATTATCTGCTGCAGTTCAGCTGTCTACACTTTTGTTTCAAAATTTGTAAAAGCCGCAAAAACAGAGGTCAAACCCAAATTGAAAAAATGAGCAATTTGCCAGCAGACAGAATTGAACCTGAGCCACCCTTTACTTACAGTGGTATCGATTTTTTTGGTTCATTTTTCATTAAAGATGGCCGAAGGGAGTCAAAGAGATACGGTGTCCTTTTCACATGTATGTCTTCCCGAGCCATTCATTTGGAAACTGCCACGTCATTGGATACAAATTCATTCATCAATGCATTACGAAGATTCATATCCATTCGTGGCACAATGAGACAACTGAGATCAGACCGAGGGACAAATTTAATTGGTGCAAGTCACGAACGTGATGCTCTGAAGGAGATGGAGGACAGCCATCTACAACACTTTCTGTCAGATTTAGGATGCGACTATATTACCTTCAAAACCAACACGCCTACAGCAAACCATATGGAAGATGCTTGGGAAAGACAAATTAGAACTGTCAGAAACATACATTCCTCTCTCATGCATGATTTCGGAACTAGTCTAGATGATGAGTCCTTAAGAACTTTCCTATGCAAACAATGGCCATCATAAACTGTCGGTCACTCACAGTGGATGGCTTAAATGACCCCCTAAGCGTGGAACCACTCACACCAAATCATTTATTGACAACGAAGTAAATGATTGTACTGCCTATCTATATTGGAGGAAAAGATGGCGACGAATACAGTATTTAGCGAACGAGTTCTGGACTCGTTGAATTCATCCAAACACTTCAGGAAAGAAAGAAATGGTGCAGACCAAAACGAAATATGACGGTTGGTGATGTAGTCTTAATTAAAGATGACAACTCCCCCAGAAATCAATGGCAGCTAGGACGAATTACCGAACCCATTCTCAGCACTGATGGCTTGGTCCATGCAGCAAGGGTAGCCGTCGGAAATAGAAATCTGCCCGAAAATGGGAAATCAAGCAAACCCTAACAAATACTGGAACGACCAATCCACAAGCTTGTTTTACTAAATGAAGCAGAGACCGAGGAAGTCCCCACCGAGGAGCCATAATGGTTGAAAATAAGGAATCCTTATTTTGTGGAGCCATGTTAACAGAAGTGAATTAACTCCCTTTGCGCGACCAAAATTTACGTAAGAAAAAATCACAGTAGACACCGTTTTTCACAAAAAGTCGAGATGGCATGCCGATAGCAAGCATCTATCTGCATTCGTGCCAACTTGAGACATAAAATAGGTGAGCAAACGAAGATTTTCATTCAAAATATTTCCCAAATCTACTGGACATTGTTATTAGGTATTCCTTTCTCCTCCTTTTCATTTATTTTATTTCAGTTTTCACGCTGAAGAATTGTAAACTACGAATGCGTTGCGACCACGTGCGAAATAAAATTACATTTCTTCACCAGTTGTGCTCTAGTCCTCATTTTGGCCCTGTGCTGCCATTACAGGCTATCATTCGGAATAAAAGTAGCGCCTGCGATTTTTCAGCAGGCGATGGATACTATGTTGGCGAGGCAAAATTCCGCCACATCTTATCTGGACGTTTAACGAAATTATAAATAAATTGACATCAGATTTAACCTTGACACATTTCGACCCTAGGCTGGAGATTATTGTAGCAAGTTATGCAAGCTCACACGGTGTGGGAGCATGCATTTTACATAAAATGCAGGATGGTACTACACAACCGATAGGCCACGCATCGAGAGCATTATTACCGGCCATGAAAAACTATTCACAAATAGAAAAAGTAGCTCTGGGAATTATGTTCGCCGTAACTCGATTTCATAGATATATATATACGGTAGAGAATTTACACTACAAAGGTACCATAAGACGCTTCTTACCATATTTGGATCCAAGAAAGGACTACCTGTATATACCACGAATAGACTCCTGAGGTGGAGCACAATACTAATAAAATACAATTTCAAACTAGAATATTTACCATCAAAAAAAAAAAAAAAAAAAAAAATAGGACGATCGAGGCTGATTCCTAAGTGATAGGAGCGCTGAGAGCTGAGGATGAAATCAGCAAAGTACTAAGTAACACGGTTAAAGAACTGCCGGTTATATTGCTAGAGATAAGAAGAAACGCAGAAGCGGATGAATTTATTTACACGATAAAGAAAAAAACTGAAGACAGAGACGCAAAATTGGCAGACAGTTTCTCAATTTGTGATAATGTACTACTGTATAATGAAAGGGTCGTGATACCAAAGTCACTTCAAAGGAGAATGTTAAAAGACTTTCATGTTGGGCATCCCGGGAAAAATCGCATGAAAACACCAGTGAGAAGCTATATGTACTGGCCAAAAATGAATGAGGATATCGCACAGACGGTGGAAAAGTGTAAGGGCTGTGCGGCGGCAGCAAAACCGCCACCGATTATACAAAAACCTTTGCCAAAGGCGGACAAACCATGGTCAAGAATACACGCAGACTACGCAGGACCTATAAATGGCTACTACTATTTTATAGTAGTAGACAGATTTAGTAAATACCCGGATGTATTTACATACAAACACCCATCAACCGAAAATACTATAAGCTGCTTGCATGAGCTATTTGCGAGGTTCGGCGTCATTGACGTCTTAGTTACAGATAATCGTACACAATTCACATATTTTGTGAAATGTACCTAATAAGACACATAAAAACAGCTCCCTATCACCCACGATCAAATGGGCTTGTCGAAAGATTTGTAGATACGCTTAAGAGGGCGTTAAAAAAAGGATAGACACACCATCAGAAAAAGCATTACAACAATTCCTACAAGTCTACCGTATTACGCCAAACCAGAACACACCATCAGGACTGTCACCGGCCGAGCTGATGTTCACGCGATTGGTTTTCGAGAAATTATTACCAGGCAAAAGCAATAATCGGAATACACCTACAATAGTGAAAAGATCGTTCAAGCCCGGCGAAAAAGTATATTTCAAACTTTTTAATAACAATATGGATCCAGGAATAATTATAAGCAGAATTGGAACCATAATGTATATTATCAAAGGGAAAAAAATCACTCATAGAAGTCACGTGAATCAAGTCCAAAAAAAAAAAGAGGTGAAGAACCAAGCTCCTCACCTTTAAATGTGAAGATTCTATGGAGGAAGTCTTCGAAGGTTTTGACATCCAGAAACAAAAAGCTAATACGGGAATCAGAAGAACATAGAACAGGAAGCGGAAGTTCACAGAGCCTTTGATTATAGATCCAAAAACGAAAAAAATATTAACTCTTCCTAAAAAAAGCTAGGGAGTGGGTGTTGGGGAGTGGCAACTTTTCACACACTCTATGGACCCTTCCACTGTATACAAATAATCCTTCCTACACAGAACGGGTTGTTGTTGTTAGAGTTGGTGTTTTTCAGAGCAGTTGAACCGCCGCTCGTTAATCAGCAAGAACATAGACTATTACCCAGACTTACTTCTTGTATATATTTGACTCCTACTAGCTAGTATTCTTGAATCTACTAACCGTGTATGCGTTGTATATCTTTTATTCAATATACTTACATTTTCCCTCTCATATCTGTTTTTGTTATTATTATATTGTATGGTTTTCTAAATAAGAATCCGAAACAATATATATATATATATATATATATATATATATATAATAAACAAATAGGACATAAATATGAGGAAAACCTAAAAACAGAGATCACAAAATCATAGAAGCGATTCCTAGATGACTGTTTTTTCTTTTGGAAATCAACCTGGGGAAACATAAACCAACTACACAATATACTACAACACTTGCACCCCAAAACAAGTTCACGCTAGAATACAGTTATAAAGAATTACAGTTCCTAGACATCATCATAAAAAACGACAACAGTCACATCATCACAGACATTTACCACAAACTCACAGACACCCAACAATACCTTCACTGCAAAAGATGCCTTTCAAAATTCTGTTTAAAATCCATCCCCTACTCCCTAGTACGACGAATTTCCATGATAGTAACTGACGAAATCCTTCGTAAAATATGCCTAGAAGAACTACGAAAAACATTACAAATAAGAAAATACCCCACCCTACTAATAAACAAGGGTTTCCATCTAGCAGAGAAAATACCATTAGAATCCCTCAGAATAAAAAGAATCAACAAGAAAAACATGAAAAAGAAGAAAACATTCTAGCATACGTTTCCACACACAACAAAAACAATCCACAATTATTCACAAAAATCAAAACACACATGGGATTACTCAACAATAATGAAAAAATAAAGGAAATCTTAAAGACAACCAAAATAATAAACTGCAAACGCCAGCCCCCAAATTTAAAAGTCATCCTAACCTAATCGAAATTCGAACAACAACACAAGGGGTCACGAAATGCAACAAAAAACAATGTGGAGTATGCAATATAATAATAGAAGGAAAACACTTCCAGTTCGAAAACGCAACTACATTCGAAATAAAATCGGATCTGAGCTGCAACTCGAAAAATGTAGTTTTCGCTCTAAAATGCGCAAAGATATACGTGGGATCGACACAAGGCTTGAAAAATAGAATATCCCTTTCTAAAATCAATGTAAGATTATCATATAACTGGAAATTATATGTCTCCCAAAATTTGCATGAATGTAGTGGTGGCAAATTCAAAGTTATACCTATTCGCCAAAATACAGACTACGACATACTAATAATGCAGGAAGAAAGATTCATAAAAAAATACAAGCCTTCGCTCAAGAAAACGATATGAAAACACGCACACCGAAAAACATACATACACGCACATACATACACACATATACATACACACACACACATACATACACACACACCAAATTCAAATGATAATCCAAAACAATAAAAAAGAAACAAATGACCCATAAAACAACAATTCAAAACATAATGACGAAATAAAAAAAACGCTCTCTCTCTCTCACACACACGCACACGCACACGCACACACACACACACACACACACACACACACACACACACACACACACACACACACACACATACCAAATTCAAAACATCGTCAAAGCAATAAAAACAACCAAGTGACATAATTTTAACGTACTAATGAGTGAAGCTTGCCAGAGCAGAAGCCGTGAAAATATTTGTAGAAAAGTTAGAAGGAAGCCACATCCCGTCGGTGAGAAAGTGACTGAAGTCGAGCTGCCAAATCGCGACAAATTACATTGCAGATCATCCTTTGAATTTTGTCGAGAACCCAGAGATGAATAGCAGGAGAACCCGACCAGATATTACAATATTATTCAATTCAGAGACGAATTGAATATTTATAAATGTGCGAGATGGATCCTGACGAGAAAAACTTCCTGACTTGGCACTGGGACACACATTTCTTAGCAGTAGATTAAGCTATTGATTCGATGTAGTCATTCCACCTGAGATCAGTTGAGAGAGTGAGGCCGAAGAAGCGTAATGTATTACTTTCTGGGAGACTAGCGTGATACATACTGATGGAAGGTAAGAAAGATTCTCGATGGTGGTTAAAAAAGAGCAGCTTCGTTTTGGAAGCATTAAAATTTATGAGCCATGTCTTACCTCAAACCATCACAGACTGAAGGTCCTTTGCAAAAGCAGAAGCGAAGGTTTACTTTGTCAGCCCTGAAAGATTTTATATTGAGACGGGAGGATTTAGCAACGTCTTCTGCATAGATGTCTATTTGGGATCATATTTACATCAGGAAGATCATTGATGAAGATCAGGAAAAGCGTGGGACCTAAGATGGAGGCTTAGGGAACACCCGCGATCACATGAAAAGATTTAGAAGCATGCCCATTTAGACAGACCATCAATTTACCATTTGACAAGAATGATTGGATTAAATCGAACAATCGTCTAGTTATACCGTAGCCCTGTAGCTTGCGCAGGAAGCCAGCATGCCAAACCCCATTAAACACTTTCGAGATAGCCAGAGCAACAGCTCGAGCTTCACCATTGTTATAAAGGTTCTGATATATATTCAGCGATGGCCATTAACACAACTGTAGATAAGGCAAAGCGGAAGCCATACTGTTTGTCAGAGAATAAGCTGTTGAAATTTCAGCATTGATAATCGCCTCGAACTCTTTGCCAAAAAGCGGTAAGGGGCTGATAGGGCAATAGGTAGAAGGGTCGGAGGACGTTGCGTATTTTTAAAAACAGAAACTACACTTTCAACAAGCAGGAAAGCAAGAAACAGTGTGATAATAGTTACAGAATTTGGAAGGGACTGGAATGAGTTCTTGGGTCCGTTTCTTTCTATACACTTGGTATACAATCCAGATAAATTCCGATAGAGACGAACTCAAGAGAATTCAATGTTAAATCCATTTATTTAATTTAACAGAGTAATATAATTTATAAAATATTTGAGATTATTACAATGGGTAATACATATTTCACCGCGTCCTGATGTTATTATATATATATATATATATATATATATATATGTGTGTGTGTGTGTGTGTTTGTGTGTGTGTGTTTGTGTGTGTGTGTGTGTGTGTGTGTGTGTGCTAATGTACGTATATACATAATCATTTACATTTAAACATTAAAAAACGGTAACACATCTAAAACAACAATAACTCAACAGATTACAAAATCTGCTTGCCTTAAATGCTTTCCTTTCAGTATATCATTGTCAACAATTTTGGCTTCACACTGTCTTCCACATCGCTACTATATATATATATATATTTGGACCATAACTATTCTTGCTCATCAAAACAAGTATTTATTAGTCAGTCAATGAATTGCCATACGTTATACACGCTTTGGGCGACCATGTCTCTGTCCATATATGACTGACTAGGCAGAACATTTTTCCGTAGGAGGTTGCCTTTTTTCGGTAAACTGCTTGCCAACTAAGGCTATAGAACCCAATCTGACCTGCTATTCAACGCATAGTTAGAGGGAGACGAGTCGGATTAATATATTTCCGAAAGATAGGTGAAAAAGTGCGTAATTGAATGCAACGAATTTGACTCACATTCAAACTCGGCTTTTCGATTTCTCATTCCAAACCGATATCCATTGCACCAAAACGCACATCCACATTAATCACAGAAAATTATGAATTGCCAAAATCTGATAAAGATTCGGGTTGCTTCGAAAATTAAATTCACTTATAAGGTGTGATTTATTTATATATTTGTCTAAACAAAGAAAAAATGAAACTAAAACTGATATCTCATTTTAACAAATATATTTACCAAAATAGCACAAAACATATCTTAAAATATTAAATTATTTAATAAAATAAATATTGGCTTCAGCCACGGCCTCCAGACGACTTTAGAAACTCTTGGTGGTTGCTGCCATATTCCTTACCGTCGGTTCGTCTTTGCTGTTCCAAGATTTGTTGGTCTCTCGCGTAATAATCAAGGGGGTTACAGACTGGGGAGCTAGGTGGCCAGATGTAAGGGGTGATGTATTTTCAGAAATTATCTCTCAGCCATGACTAGGTTTTCCAGCTTGGGTGGCATGGTGCAGAGGCCTGTTGCTAGACATAGTGCTTTCCAGCAGCCAAGCTCTTGGCGTAGGGCAGTATTACCTCCTCAAGAGACTTGATGCAGGTCTTTGTATTGAATCTGAGGCCATGCTGGAAGATGAATGGAGGAATATCGTCATCGTCACGAGTAATCACTACGAACACTTTCGTCATCATCATTAGACTAATCCAACTCTTCACGCATGCTCTGGAATGCCCTGATATAGACACCCAAATACACTGAAATGTTCGTATTGGTGCTTCCGGAGCAAATGCCAAGCAGTACAGCAGGCCGATTCTAAATCTCTGAAGGAATGAACTGCATCATGGCGCTCTTTTTCTCACAGACGTGCTCAACTGATCCTACTATACTGTGCTGTCGGCAAAAACAAAATCAGCTACTGCACATGCGTGAAATTAAATCTATAAAATAGCGACAATTTACCCATAGCACCCTGTGCCTGATGATTGCGTTTAGCAAAATACAGACTGTCGGATCTGTCCGGTGAATTCTGTGTCCTCTTTTATATTTACATACGCCACATCCCTGATACTGAACTCTTTAACCCATTAATATAACATACGTTATATTTTATATTATATAAAATATTTTATTTACCTTTTCTATGAGATTATTTGCATGTTAACTGCGAGTCGAGGGTTTGATATTAAAATTGAATTTATTTACATATCTGCCTTAATCTCCACCGTTCGACATTTTTTCGTCCAATTTATATATATCAGTTGTATTGATTGATACTTTCGAATCATAATAAATATTGACAGTCAACCTCTGGGTGTGTGTGGCGTATGTGTTACCAAAATAAGAATTTAATATTGTTTGTTGATTATTAATGTTGGAGATACAATCTCCCAAAGCACATGAGAATTCTTAACAGCATTATTGTTTTTTATATATACATATTGAAAGTGGATCTTTGAAGTACAGAATTCTTATTTAAGTATTATTTTTGTTGTGTTTGATTTATTGATCTCTATATGTATATATGGATGCATTTTGATATCTATCTATCTGTCTATCTATCTATCTATCTTGAAATCCAAATACAATTAAACAGTATCAGAATCTTGTAAAATTTTAATTGTCTCTTTTTTAAATTTACCAAATTTTGAATACATCATTCTTGGAATATCTTGCTTACTCTATAGTAATTTTTAAAATGAGTATTTCTGTATTTATTAATTAACTTTATTTAACTTTTTCTTTATTTCATATACGCATATATTAATTTGTTATCTTATTGATATTTGTTACATAGATCTTTTATTTATTTATTTCTAGAGTTTCCCAGCGCATTTCAGTTTTAATGAGAGCATGTGAGCCTGCCTACATGATTGTCTCTCTGCACGTGTGCTTATTAGAAATTAATTAAAAGCGTGCTTTTTATAACGTAGAATAGACTATTCTTGAACACAGAGCATTTATACCGTGTCATGTTATATTCATTTTGAGGAAATTAAATTAAAACAAAGAAATCGTATAAAACAGATTAATTTATTGATGTTCCGCTTTAAAACGTATATATAGTGATTTATATTCAAACTTTTACGCTGAGGCAAAATATTTTATTGGATATTTTCAGAAATCGGGCATTCATTTTCTAGATTCATTAATAAAGACAAGAAGAAAAAGAAGAATTGCGCGTGTTGTATGGTAAGTACTTTAAATAGATATATTGTGAAAAACATCGGAAACTAGAACTAACTCAAAATTAAGATTAGTAATATATTTTTAGTAAATTCTATTGTTTTTGATGTTGATGGCAACTAAAATTGAACTGAATATGAAGAATGTCTCACAAACGATTTATTAGGTGTTGAAAAGAAACATTAATAGCACGCACGTGCACACACAAACATATATATAGACATATCCCCTAACCTACCCGTAAAGAACTTGAAAAAGAATATTCTCATACAAGGTATTAAACAAGGTATTAAACAAGGTATTAAAAAGATGGTGATGGTTGAATATTTTTATTTTTTTTAGAAAGTTAGTTGCGTTGAACAATTTTCATCATCTCATTATATATATATTCAGGTAAAGAGGACCCAAGATTTTACGAGTTTGAGTTCTCTGGCATTTATTTTATTCTGAATGAAAATAATTTTCTAACATTGCCTGATGACGAGATAGATATCTCTAAACATAGAAATTTCCGTGTCGTAATGTATCTTTAATTTTAATTGTATATTAAATTTAATTATATAATTAGTAGACAAGACCTGACGATTGCATTTAGCATGAAGCAGAGTATTGCCTCTGACTGTTGACTTCAATGTCCACCTTCATATTTACATACGGTCTATCCCTGCTATTGAGCACTTTAACACATAAATTTACAACACCTTGAAATTATATTTCATCACACACACTCAGGCACAGACACATACACACACACACGTACATAAACACAAACACATATATGTGTGTGTTTGTTTGTTTATTCAGTTGAAATGTTGAAAATAACGCAACTGCTTTTCCTCTATCCATAATACTCATGATGTTATGGACTGTGGAAAAATAATTGCGCCATTTTGATGTGCGACTTCACTACAAAAGTAAGGATAGGTAATATTGAGCGAAAGAAAACAATTCTAAAAGTAAAGTTCCTAATATGACCAAAGAGAACATAAATCTAAATCAAGAACAGATTTCATGCTTTGGGTTAGTGCAACCTAAATAACAGGAGATATAAATCACAAACTACTGAAGGAAGTAGTAGAAATAATTGGCCAAACGAACGGATATAGAAAGCGTTAAGGAAAATTACTGATAATCAAGACTAGAATTTATCAATTTTGAAAAAAAATCAAATTGATAATTCAGAATTTAACAGACAAAAGAAAGAGGTAAAAATAGAGTTGAACAATAAAATAGTAGAAACTATCAGAAAAAAGGAAAAGCTTGAATTATATTCAAGCTGCTGCAAACATAGATAAGCAACAATTGCTTGCATGAAAATAAAATAGCAGAGGAAGTTCTCTGGATTTGACATCCAGAGGACGAGCTGTTGAATACTAGCAAAGAATACGATGCAAAAATAAAAATAACCACATGAGTAACTCTGAGAGATAAGACATTGTTTTTGTTAGGGCGCCGCTCCTATTTAACTACAAATGAACTGTTCCCATTGCTATATATAGTAATGGTGGATTCTCTACAGGAGGGTCGTAGAGAGTCACTTGAGAGTCTCTAATGAGTTACTGAAGAGTCAGTGCGAGTCAGTGAAGAGTTAGTCACACTTCCGGTGGCGTACCGGAAGTAATCACGTATACACACGTCTTACGACGGATTGGACTCTTGTATCTTCCTATTGTAAATATTACTAATCACTTCTGTACATACTAACCGTCTTTCCGCGGAATACAACTTATATTCTGATTTTGTTGTTGAGTTATTCATTTATACTTTGCGACATAACAGTTTTCTGAGTAAAATCATTGTAATATATATTTGCGTTTCGTAAGGTTAAACGTTGAATAGCATTAGACAAATATGGCATAGTAACAGACATTTTAAAAGATATAAGAGAAAATTCCAGGATTTTTTAAATATCTATTTAGCTTGTATTTACAAAAATTAAAAGTACCGGATAACGTCAGTAAATTGGAAGAACCACATCTTTGTTGTTTCAAGTCTCTTCTGTGACGATACCGTTGATAATTTAATTTCAAGATTACATAGCATAGCAGTTAAATCCTTTTTAATTTTTTACAAAGAACAATTTTTGATCTGTTAAAACTTTGTTCAGTTTCTATAAAGCCTTTTTTGTTATATAGTATTTCTGCATCACACTTTGTAATGTTTGTTGTTATACAACCCAAACAGGTATATTTCAATACCCTCTTGATTCTTGGCGTTTGTGGTACTTTCTTTGACGATTTCTTTTTTTTCCTGATAATTGTGCATTCTGTATTCCTACAATTAATAGTTATTTTTTTGCAAATGATTTTATTGGCTACATTGTTTAATACAACTTTCAGTTTTTCTTCGGAATTTGCCAACAACATTGAGTTGTCTCCATAGCGTGTGTCAATAAGATTGAGTCCACCGACACTAAATTCTGGTAGGTCTTCTTGTTATCCTAGAATCATTTCGTTGTACAAGTTGAATTGATCCACTCAAAACATAGATCATTGCTCGGAGCAAAAGGTCTATGGTTCATTTTTTCTTACATCGAACAAATCTCATCAGCAGTAATCCTAAAAGCGAAAGAAGACTTAAACTAAATAAGTAACACTCTGCAGAATAATAACTATTAGTCGTATATTATTTCAAAAACGAGAAAACGCATGAGAAACGCTACATTCACAGACTATATACCAATAGCTAAATCAGCATATGTAAGCGTTGAGGTTGAACGAATCCAAATCATTTGTGTATATCTTACTATTCATTTATATCCAGTTACACATGTAGTCTTCCTAACATTAAGTTATAACGTATTTGCTTAAAAACAAAAAACAAAAAAACAAAAACAAAAAAACAAAACAAAAAAAACAAAAAAAAACATATGTTTTCATTTTATTACAATTAATGGCAGAAACACTTAGCATCAAAATATTTTATGTAGATGAGATGGAGAAAATTTGGAAGGCTTAAGATAGCTGGATTGAAAAGTTGTACACTACCATTTTATGAATGAAGTTCGATTAATAAACAGCTGTAACCCACTTAATTATTATCTGTAGAATGTGGTTGATCAAGAAATGTCCCAAACACCTTCTGAAACCAAAGATGAACTAATGTAAAGGATTACGACAGCATTCACCAGCGTAAACAATGAAACCAACCAAAAGAGATGCAAGAGATTTCGTAATCTTCTGGTTGTAGTGGTTGAAGTCATTTTACTGAATAAATTTACTCTTTAGTTTTTCAGGATATTTTTGTGCAGTTTTGGTCAATATAAAATTTATAACGAGGTGTCAGTGGTATTATAATTTTTGCATATCTTAGTTGACAATTTATCATGTATATACATGTGTGTGTCAATAAGAATGAATATCAATACCACATTATAAACAATGCCTGTATACAACAGAAATACTCGTGCACAAAGTCTTTGAATAAAGATTATGAATTTGCCAAGATAAAGCAGAAAACGCTCAATAAACGCACGACAATTTTTGTCTAGTAAGACATACCAAAAACGCAAAAATAATATCGGTTATGAAATCACTATTAAAAGTATCGTACGATCATCAGGCATTAACTAATTCCTTTGCCGATATAATAGTATCCATAAAGTAAGCAATTAATACAACTAACCAATCATCAATCCAGATTAACAGAAAAAGTAGTTGTTTACTTGTTGACTTTTAGATAAAAATTTATTCGTTCTATTAAGAAGTTTATTTTTTACCAGGATGCATCTCTACTGTACACCCAACACAATGCAATAATACTTTTTGATATATCATTATATCTATATCTATATCTATAAATACATATATATATATATATATATATATATATATATATATATATATATATACGTGTGTGTGTGTGGGGGGGGTGGGCAGGGTAGGTGAAACTTTCGAGCGGTGTTGGTAGTGTATCCTATCATAAAAACTATTTTATTTTGGCAATATTTGATTAAATATCTTGAAGGACTTTACTTTTAAATCGATATTTATATGAAAAAAATAATAACTAACAGAAAAATATAAGAATTTGTGGGGATTTCCTCAATATTTAATTATTTTTCCTCATCTTTTGTAAAATGTGGCTGTACGTGAACAGTGTAACATTTTATAATGTTGTTCCAAGTACACAGATTAAAATGAAATGAGAAATTATAAAGATGCTAATGATAGCCAAACAGATGCTGAAGAGAAGTTGTTTCACTCATGCGGATATGAAGTAAGATCGACTGTGATGTTATTCGAAAGAGGAAAAGCACCGAATAGAAGAGTAGCAAGAAGAAAGGGAATAACACCTACCCTGCACCACACACGCCGAATGAAAACTTAACCAAACATGAAAATAGGGATATTGATACAATAAAGAACAATAAAGATATCGACAAATAAGAAAAAAAAGTGGCGATTCTTCTTACTAAGAAAAAAGCACTGAAAAGAAAAGGAGAAAATTTGTGTATATATTGAAACAGACAGCAACACTTCGGGAACGTAAGTTATTGACAAGTGTGATGTTCGGGAAGAGAAAAAGATGAGAAAGTTGATTTTGAGATGAGACAGTAGCACCAAATTAGAACACTTCAAGAACAAGTAAATCACCCAATAATATGAAGACAAAACAGGTTGTTAAAATGGAAAAAGATAAATTTCTCCGAAAAATAGAAACAAGCAAAGTAGAAAAAAAATCAAAAGGTATCAATTACAGAAGGCAAACGCAAGCAAAGCTGGCAAAGAGTCAAATAATATAGACAAAACAGAAAATGACAGAAAAATAATTGCTGATTTTGCCAATGAAGAAAGAATGTAGAAAGGACGATCTATAGCAAATTTTGAGAACTGAAGATAAAAAAAACAGCAGATAAATTGGGGAAAATACCCCAGAAGTGATCAAAGAACAGTTAAAAATTAAATCTTAAGAAAAATAATAAGGCCACGATCTATCTTTCCTGGCTGAAGTTTTTCACAGCTATACGCACAAGAGACGAGCACCATATTTTAAGCAAAATTATAAAGAAATTGAAAACAGATACCAAAATAAAATGAAAGTTATAAAAATTGCATGTAGCTATCCACTAATAACATGCCTACTTATGATGCATTCGTGTGATGCCTACGCATTATGAGTGAAACTAAAAAATCATTTTTCTTCAGAAAGCCGAAGATGGTTGCCGAATGGAAATTAATAAAATAAGTGATTTTCTGATCTATCTATGAAAATATACTACAATAGTAACGGTGGTCTGAACGATGCATAACGAAAATATGACCCTGTATATATATTTACAAAATCGAAAACAAAGGTTACTTATTTCATTATTATCTCGAAATTGCTGCTAAAAAAGAAAAACGTTCGGCTATTAATATATGTCAATATACTTACTGAAGACCATGAAATAGCATTTTGCATCGAGAAATGTACAGGTTTGGTGATGATCAAAAGAAAACAAAATAAATCGCTGACAAGGGAAAGAAAATACCCTGGGTATTCTAAGTAAATAATTAAGATCAGTCAGATTGAGATGAAGGGAGAACAGGCAAATAAATCTACTGAATAAGAAAATATTACTAAAACAAAAAATAGGTAGCAGAAATTTCATCAAATAAATGGTTTTTATTTTAGGAAATGCTCCGAAGCATTTTGAAGAATTCGAAAAATTGGAAGAAGAAATATGATGATGTATAAAGCTTTGTAACAAAAAGGCGATGTTAATAGCGCCGATCACGCCCTGAGTATCTTCCAGTCACGATGCCCCGGTTCCTGTTTTCATGAGGTTCTATGTTTGAACGTTTACTGGATCTCAAGTTCAATCATACCCTCAAGTAGGATCTGTATACTATCCCTGCCAACGATACCATGCTATTCTATCGCTATATACATGGTAGATTTTCTGATGATCATTTTTCTTAGCTCCACCTATTCTCATTTACAAACAGGAAACGTCATGATACTTCCACGGAGACGAATTAATCTCATTTCCTCTCTTTTCGAATATAAAGAAAATTCTACTAAGACTGTTTTTTACCCAAGAATTACCACTCTATGAAGCATACACTCGCGTGTGTGCTTCCCTTTAGACTTCAATTTCGATCTCTTTAAGTCAAGTGTCAATCTTTATCTTCCCACCTTACTCTCATAATCTTCACTTCCTACTATGTTCTCTTTTATTCATATCACACACCTCAATCAGCATTACCAATTTGACTGCAACCTTAATTTCTGAGTTACTCTCGAGCCTTGTACTAGGTGAAAAAATAGTTTCAGAAAAATAATTTTTGTATATTTGTATATATAATATTGTGAAATAGACTAAACTATCGCCTGTTTCACACTCCACCCACGTGTATTGAACAGGTGAAGAGGCTCATCTCTTGTTTCCGGTTTTCTCTTTTCCAATATTTTCACTCCTATGTAGCCCCCTGCACATCAGTGGCGTTACCGCCTTGTTCGGGGTGATATGATTAAAAAAAAAACATAATGAACTGGTTAGCATCGAAGATTATGTTTATATCGTAATTAAGCGATTTGGTCGTTCTGACAAAACTGAGAAAAGCAAAAGAATAGTGTTATGGTGCCCTATCTACAGTGGAATGGACTCTTCCTCTTTCATAAGTATTTACCTGCGTGACTTCCGGGGAGGCGGTCGCGAGGCAGTCGAGACGCAGTGTAACTGGATAGTTCGAACGCACACTTCAATCTGCTGATTAATAACACTCTTATTTTGTATTTATGTTCTGTTATTCCAATACATTGTTTCAACCTACCTTCTTGTTTCCGTGTCTTTTTTCCTGGTCCGAATAGGCTACAACAAATAAATAATTCCTGCAACAAAACATACAAGAGACGACATATTCAAGGCCTGTCAAATGTACTGATATAAAATAGCTGTGCAGAGAAAATATAAAAAGAGAAACTAAGTCGTTCATAATAAATAAATACATAAATAAAAAACAGAGAAACGTGATAAAAAATAGACTATATAAAAACTACGACAGATGAGATACTATAAAAATGCAAGAGAAGATGATGAGGAAATAATGACGAGCCTCTCAACAACAGTGCAAGTTAATGCATCAGATTAGTCCGAAAGAATTATAAGAACATGCCTGACAGGATGGGTAGGGTGGTTCACGGAGAGGGTTTACAAGATCAGAAACTGTTCCAGATTAATGAAACAACTAAAATCCACTGGAATTTGAAATTCACACAAATCACCCATTGCAAATCCAAAGATCAGATCTGGTAGATCGGAACAAGCAAAAAAGTACGTCTCAGGTAGTGTTTTTCCCTGTTCAAGTCAAGAACAAAATAGTTTAGAAGAAAAATAAAAGTTAGATAAATATCTTGACTTTATTAGAAAACAAAAATATAGAACATGTAGGTGACAATAATGCAAATTGCAACCGGTACTTTGGTAATCATAATGAAAGCATAGCAAAAAGCCGTGAGGAACTGGAAATTCGAAGAATAGTCAAGATTATTTATATCAGCAGAGAATTGAAATAGGCTAGAACGCTGTTGAAAATATTGAAGTATGGAGAAGACACGTTGTCATGGGATTTTCTAGTAAACGACACCATCGGTTTGAGAAAGATACAATTGCAAATAATAGTAAACCATAAAATGCGAAATATTAAAAAAATGTTGAAAGTATCTGAAAACATGTCAGAAAATGAAATTTTGCGTTGGTTTCAAAACATACACGTAGGAAAAATAATATGATAAATGCAAGAAAGGAAAACGATAAGAATACCAGAAATACCGAAACAATACAAAATCCAAGCAAGCATAATTGAGAAAAAATTAGCCTGTATTGAACGGTTGTATTGATATGTAATCGATCTAGTACGAGATACATGTACCTATTTCGCTATATATGTAATGAGTATAATCTATATTTGTGTATGTAATTCTTAGGGAAAAAATAATCAAAATTAAAACACAATATTAAACGTTCACAATTTTATTAATCCGAAATTAACAAAGAAAATTAATATTATGTAATAAGTGAAATAACCTATTTTTAAAGATTTTCTCTGTTGGTCAACGTGACTTGATAAAATAGAAAAAAATAATGGCAATTCAATGAATCTATTTGCTGTCTCTATCTTTATATAAAAAGTGATGACTGTATGCTGTATACATATATAGATATAAATATATTACTCGCAATATATTTATATACAGCTATCTACATATAAAGTGACAAAAAGAAAGTGAATAAAATGTAATCAAATCATGTATCCATGAAAATTGTAAAGAAAGATATGATTGGTTTTTAGATACACAATCGAAAAATTTATTCTGACAACCAGAAATATAGACTGACAAAAACACTGACGGGCTGATACTTAGATGGTACTTAAAATATAAATACCATATCTCTTATAAATGTTAGCGTTCATACATTAACCGGGTAGCACTTTAGATAATACAATTATAAATAATAATAATAATAATAATAATAATAATAATAATAATAATAATATGCGGGTTGAATGACCTGACCTTACTGATCTACCATGTCTCAACTAACTTTCCTCTTTTCATTGCATCTGAAAAGCTGTTAGAATATTTATTTGATCGTGAGCAAAAATCTGGGAAATCGAAGAAGGGATCAACTAGCAAAAATAAAATAAAAAACGGGGTTGATGAGGGGAGCTGTCGAAAGTCATCAAAACTCCTATTCTAAGATGGCGTCCGATCGCCTTGAAAACAAAGGACACTAGGTCGCGGTGAGTTGATCCATGCCTAACTCTCTGCA
Source organism: Ascarosepion bandense (assembly GCA_037127315.1). NCBI lineage: Eukaryota > Metazoa > Mollusca > Cephalopoda > Sepiida > Sepiidae > Ascarosepion > Ascarosepion bandense. The sequence continues at coordinate 3,609,265 of JBBBDQ010000191.1, forward strand.
CGAAGTTCTGAACCATATCAAGACCGAGCTACTTTTGCAGTTGTCAAATCGCTGAAAATCTTAGCATATCATCGCAAGCCTATTACTCAATCAATAGTGAATGGAGGAAAATGAAAAAAATGTTAAGAGATTCAATGTATAAGAAATAATGCTGAACGGGTTGATGCTATCACTTTTACAACAGCCACCTCACTTGATCCTCTTGTCCATTCACCCAACCAACCAGTTAAATAAGCGACAAAGCCTCGACCACACGTTATTAAAATGAGGAAAAAAAAAATTAAAAATTAACAGAAAATATTGCCTGAACTACTGCGGATGAAGCAGTAGGAATCAGTAGGAGAATAATGAAAATATTAATAATTATAGAAAGAAAGAAAGAAAGAAAGAAAGAAAGAAAGAAAGAAAGAAAAAAGGAAGAAAGAAAGAAATATAATTAGGTGAGTGGGCAAAGAGAGAGTAAGTATAAAGAGGAGACAGAGATGAACGGAGAACGAATGAACATTTATTATTAAGAATGAATTTCGAAAGGAAGAAAATAAAACATTTAAGCAATCGATAAAGAAAAGAAGATGAATAACTGGAAAGAAAATATAAAAAATGAAAGAATAATGTGAATAAGACGTTATGTTAAAAGAGTAAGAGGAGTCAGAAAAGAAAATATAAAGTCAAAATAAGAAAAGAAGAATTTGGGTCAAGAAAGGAAAATATGGAATTACAGAGAAAGAAAAAAGTTGAGTCGAAAAAAGGAGAAACATATTCTACCAGAAAAAATAATGACATGCGTTCAAAAAACAGACAAAGAATGTTCAATGAGAAATAAAAAGAAGCTACCGGAGAGAGAGAGAGAGAGAGAGAGAGAGAGAGAGAGAGAGAGAGAGTGGGGAGTAAAATACGAAAAATTTAAAGAAAAAGAATAAGCGTAATAGATAACTTGAATTCACCCGACTCAGTAACAAAAAAAGATCGATTTAAAAATAAACAAAAATATAAAAAGAAAATGAAAGTAAAATGAAGGAATTTTGTAAGAAAAAGAAAAGAAACGAAAGAGAAAAAGAAATAAAATCGAAATGGTCATGAAAGAGTAGGATAAAATGAAAAAGAAAAAGAAAAAGACAATTTGGTTTGATTAACACAGTGGGCTGGGTTTTTGAATTTAGTCAAGTAGACGAAGAAAAATTCTATGTAATCAGTGCGCGTTGCCATTGGCTGCTTTCAGCAACGGCTGATCGGAAAGAGCTGACCTCTGCGCTGACCAAGCCAGTCACGTGTGAATATACGAGACGTCCGCCTCGCATCAAAAGTGAAATGCTAGCTTTTGATCGTCGAGACATCGTGGCCCTCGACCTCACTTAGTGGGATTGAAATGCGTAACATCAAGAGGCATTACTGCTAGGAAAGCTGAAATGCATAAACGTGTCTGTTAGAATTGCGCTCACTGGCACAAGATTGGAGGATACTGGTCTTAGTAAAAGGTTGACGCGAAGAGGAGGAGAAGGAGGTTTGTTAGTCGTGGTCGGAGAACGAGGAGAAGGTGGTGGGAGATAAGGGATCGTTAGAGCTTTGAAGTGGAAGTGGGGTGAGAAGATTTAGCGATTGAGAGGTGGATGTGGTTGAAAGGGTGGTTTTGAAAGAAAATGATAAAAATAATATGGATTATAAAGATTATGGTTATTATGATGATGTTAACTATAAAGTAAACACAGCCAATAACTAAGAGAAAGAAAGAATACAGCAAAAGGATTAAAGAAAGAAAGAAATCAATGAGTAGCTGACAAAATATTTGAAAAGAAAAGTGAATAACAAGAAATTAAACAGCAAAAGGAGTTAAATGCATGCAAAAAAGAATGTAAAAAAAGAGTAATAAGAAAAGAGAGATGAAATAAAAGTTGTAGAAAGTGAGAAAGAGTAAAAGAAAGAATAATAGAAATAGTGAGAAAAAAGAAAAAATAATAGAAGAGATGAAGAAAAAATATAAAAGGAGAGAGGAAGTAAAAGAAAAAATAATAAAGATATTTTTTTTTAATCGTATCACCCCGAGCAAGGCGGTAACGCCACTGATGTGCAGGGGGCTACGTAATAGTGAGAAGATTGGAAAAGAGAAAGCCGGAAACCACATCCTAAACAGGGAACAAGGGATGAGCCTCTTAACCTGTTCAATAGACGTGGGTGGAGTGTGAACCGGGCGATAGATAGATCTATCTACTCCAATTGAAAAAAAAAAGTGAGAAGATTGGAAAAGAGAAAGCCGGAAACCACATCCTAAACAGGGAATAAGGGATGAGCCTCTTAACCTGTTCAATAGACGTGGGTAGAGTGTGAACCGAGCGATAGATAGATCTATCTACTCCAATTAGAAAGTAAAAGAAAAATGATAGAAAGAGAGAGCGAGGAAATAAAAGAAAAAATAGTAGAGAGCGAGAGAAGTAAAAGAAAGAATAATGGAAAATAGTGGAAGTAAAAGAAAGAATAATAGAAAGAGAAAGGAAGAAAAAAAGGAAATAGTAAGCGAGAGAAAGAAAAGAAAGTCTATTAGAAATGGAAATGAAGTAAAAGTAAGCATCATAAAAATAGACGGTAATTATTAAAAAACAGAATAGCAAGAAAAAATAGGAAATAAAAGGAGGATAATAGAAAAAAAGCGGAAATAAAAAAATAATAATTGCAAGAGAGAGGATGTAAAAGAAAGTTTAATAGAAAGAGAGAGTGAGAAAGAGAATGGGAAAGTAAAAGAAAGATTAGCAGAAAGCAAAGAATAAAAAGAAAGAATAACAAGAAGATTGCGAAAGTAAAAGATAGAATAATAGAAAGAGAGAGGATGTAAGAAAAAGAATAATAGAAAGAAGGCGGGAGTAAAAGAAAGAATATTGGGAAGAAAGAAGATGTAAAAAATAGCATACTAGAAAGAGAGAGGAAGTGAAAGAAAGAATAATAGAAAGGAAGATAGGAAGTAAGAACGCATATGTGAGTGAGAGAGTGAGAGGAAGTAAAAGGCAAAATAATAGAAAAGAAGGAGGAAGTAAAATAAAGAATTATAGAAATAGCGAGGAAGTTAACGAAATAATAATAATAGGAAAATAAAGGAAGTAAAAGAAAAATAGGATTAGGGAAGAATTAAAAGAAAGAATAATAGAAAGACAGAGGAACAAGAGAGAGAGAGAGTAAAAAAAGAAGAAAAAGAATAAAGAAAAAGTAAAAGAAAGAATAATTGAAAGATTTCTATGTAGAAGAATAAAATAACAAAGAAAGAGAGGGTGCAAGAGAAAAATAACAGAAAGAGTTAAAGAGGTAAAACAGAAGATACACAGAAACTGATATGAAGTAAAATAATAATAATAATAATAATAATAATAGAAAAAGAGAGGAAGTAAAAGAAAGAATAATAGTAACAGAGAGGAATTAAAGAAAGAGTTAAAGAATGAGAAAGCAAGTAAAAGAGAAAAATATAAATTGAGAGGAAATAAAAGAAAAAAGAGTAGAAAGAGAGTGGAAGTAAAGCAAAGAATAATAGAAAAAGAAAGGATGTAAGAGAAAGAATAATAGAATGAGAGAGGATGTAAAAGAAAGAATATAAGAAAGAGAGGGGGAATAAAATAATAATAATAGGAAGCGAGGGAAGTAAAAGAAAATGAAGTATAGGATGAGAGGATAAAAAAATGAATAATGATAATAGAGAGGAATAAACGAAAGAATAATAGAAAAAAGAGGAAGTAAATGAAGGAATAATAGAAAAAGAAAGGAAATAAAAAAATATTAAGAGAAATGAAGTAAAAAAGTAAAAAAAAGAATTATAAAAAGATAGGAGCAGAAGAAAGACTAGTAGAAATAGAGGGGAAATGGAAAAAATAATAGGAAGAGAGATGTATTAAAACAAGAATAAGAAAATGAGAGAAGAATTAATAAAAATAATACTAAAAATAGAGAGCAAATAAATGAGAGAATAATAGAAAAAGAGAGGAAGTAAAAGAAAAACAATAGAAAGTGAGGGGGTGAAAATAAAAGTATAGTAAGAGGAGAGAGGAACTAAAAGAAAGTTTAATAGGAAGAGGGAGGGAATAAAAAGGTATAATAGAGAAAGGGAGGCAGTAAGAAAAACATGGTAAGAGAGAAAAAAGAGATAGAATGTAAAAGAAGAATCATTGAAAGAGAGAGGAAGTATAGAATAATGGAAAAAGAAGGGAAGTAAAAGGAGAAATAATAGAAAAAGAGAGAAAGTAAGAGAAACATGGTAAAAGAGATGAAGAAAAAAAAAGAACCGAAGAATAGTAAAATAAAAGATAAGAAAATGATAGTGGACGTTAGAGAAAGAATATTAGAAAAAGAGAGGAAGTAAAAGAGATTCATAGAAATTGAAAAGAAGTAAACATGGATAACATTCAGAGAGAGCGATAAAGAGAGAAAGGAAGTAAAAGAAAGAATAATAGAAGAAGAGAGGAAATAAAAGAAAGAATATTAGCGATAGACAGGAAATAAGAGTAAGAATAATAGAAATAGAGTGGATGTAAAAAAGAACAATAGAAAAGGAAGAGTAAATAAGAGAAAGAATAATACAAAATACAGAGGTTGTCAAAGAAAAAAATTATAGAAAGAAAGCGGATTTAAAAAAACAGAATAATAGAAAAAGAGAGGATGTAAGAGAAAGAATAAGAGAAAGAAACAGAAAGTAAAAAAAGATAATAGGAAGAGAGAGAGAGAGAGAGAGAGAGAGAGAGAGGGGGGAGAAAGAAAATAAAATAAGGAATAATGGAAAGAAAGGGAAAGGGGAAGTAAAAGAAAGAATCATAAGAGAAGAGAGCAACTAGAAGAAAGGATAACAAAAAGTAGGAAAAAGAAACAATAACAGGAAAAGAAAAGGAATAAAAAAACAATATTGGAATGTGAGAGGAAATACAAGGAAAATATAGGAAAAAAAGAGGAAGTAAAAGAAAGGATAACAGAAAAAGAGAAAATTAAAGATAAAAAATAGGAAGTGGCAGGTGGTAAAAGACAGAATAATAGTAAGAGGGAGGAAGTAAAAGAAAGAATAATAGAAAATGAAAGTAAAAGAAAGAATAATAGGAAGAGAGATGAAGCAAAAAAAGAAAAAAAGAAAAATAGAAAGAGAGTGACAATAAAAAACCGATTAATTCAAAGAGAGCAGAGGCAAAAAAAAAAAAAAAAAAGCAGTAAAGAAAGAATAATAGAAAAAGAAAGGATGTAAGACAAAGAATAATAGAAATGGAGTGGAAGTAAATGAAAGAATGAAGTAAAGAAATAATAATATGTAAAGAGAAAAAGTAAATCAAATGATATCAGAAAAAGCGAAGTAAAAGAAAAATAACAGAAAAAGAGCAGATGTAAAAGAAATAATATTGCAAACAGTAACTAAAGGGAAAATTAATAGGAAAAAGGAAGAGGTAAAGTAAAGAATAAGAGAAAGCGTGAGGAAATAAAACAAAGAATAATGATAAAAGAGAGGAAGTTTAAGAAGGAATAATAGAAAAAGAGAAGAATAAAAGAAAAATAGTAAGAGAGAGGAAGGAAATGAAAGTACAATAATAAGAAAGAAGTAAAAGAAAGAATATAAGAATGAGAAAGGAAGTAAAAGAAAAATCTATAGAAAGAGAGGAAGTAAAAGAAAGAATAATAGGAGAGATAAAGTAAATGAAAAACAGGAAGGGAGAAGTAGTAAAAGAAAGAATAATAGTAAGAGAGAGTGAGAGAAAGATAGGGGAAGTAAAAGAAAGAATAAGAGAACGAGAGAAGGATATAAAAGACAGACTAATGGAAAGAGAGTAGAGGTAAAAGAATGATTAATAGAAATAGAGAGGAAGTAAGAGTAAGAATAATTGAAATTGAACGGATGTAAAAATCGATAGGAAGAGAAAATAAATAAAATAAAGAATAATAGAAAAAGAGAGGTTGTAAAATAGAAAATAAAAGAAAGAAAGCGGACGTAAAAAAACTGAATGATAAAAAAAATGGATGTAAGAGAAGGAAAAATTGAAAGAGAAAGAGGAAGTAAAATAAAGAATAATAGAAAGAGAGAGGAAGTAAAAGAAAAGAAAAATATAATAAAACCAATGAATCTTGGGATTTTTACAGAGGGACGAATGAAAAGTGACAAAACAAATAACTTAAAAATAACAATGAAAATGTTAAGAACAAAGATGAGTAATAAAATTAAATAAATGCCGATATTAAAAACAAAAAGATATGATTTCTTTCAGTTAAAAATATGAATATTTGTGTGAAGAGATTTCAAAAACATAAAGAAAGCATGCAAAGCAAGAGAAATATAGCAAATAGATCGGAATTAAATCAGAAGTTGGGGAGAGAACGGTTTAAAGACAATGCGAAAAAGAGAACAAAATGGTGAAAAGGTGAAGGAAATGAAAGGGATTAAAGGAAAGGATCATGAAGAAGTGATAAAGAACAGAATGTTTTCAAAACTCGTGCTTGTGAACAAAGAAGAACGTGAAGTAAATGAGATATAGACAAAATGTAAACTGAATGAAAACATACGATTAACAATGGGAATATGAATGGAAGAGAGAGGGAGAGCCAAAAATATAATTAAAAAAAAAGAGTAACAGAGAGAAGAAAGGCAGGAAAGGAAAATTAGACAATGAGAGGCATAAGAGATTCTGGGAAGCACAGTAAAGAGAGAGAGAAATGAATAAAATTTAAATATACGTAAAGAATGATATTTGTGATATAAGCAAAAATAAGGACATGTATCTGGGTGGTAGTCTACGGCTATATCGTGTTCAATACAGCAGTTCCCGTCCGATCACCGAAGTTAAGCAACATCGAGCCTGGTCAGTACTTAATTTGGGAATACCAGGTGCTGTAAAGGTAAGGACCAAGAATGGTCCACCGGGCCTCCAGGTTTGGGGGTTGGGCGCAGGGCTAAATACGCTGCCCCGTAAAAAACAGTTTGTTACAGAAACAACAACAAAAAGTTGCTGCCCTATGCACCATCTGAGTGTGACGGAATGATGATGATGATGATGATGATGATCTGGTTGGTAGTCAATGAATTCATTGTGTTCAAGACGAAGACAGCGAAAGAAAAAAAAACAGAAAATAAAAACAGGGACATACTTCATACTGAAAAAAGCAAAATGCAAACAAAAAGTTTACAATTTTTCCTACACAATAACACGATGACATTAAAAATAAAGAAAAACAGTTGTAAAATTGACCGTTCTTAAAAACCTATTAATGATATTATTACATAAAAGGTGATAATTTACACTCTTTAAAATGTTCGGAATGTTGCCTTCATCTTTGTTATCATATTCACGACGTTTCGGCATTTGTACGTTCCGGCCTTCTTCAGGCGAATGGAATTTCGAACTGAATCCACCGGGGTAGATTACTCTAATTCTACGTGCCACGACCTTCCGGATATCTCAGTTTCAGTTTCAGTTATTTCCCTTTAGTAACACAACTTTACACGTTTTCGTCCACTTTTGCTGTGGTCAGATTATTGACTCAACTCTTTGTGACAACTTAACCTACTTCACAACGAGTTGTGAGTTCAATAGTTAAACAGTTATTGAACTCACAATTGGACAAAACTTGGATAATTGTGTTAAAGGGAAATCACTGAAACTGAGATATCCGGAAGAGGTGTGACAAGTAGAATTAGAACAATCTAACCTAATGGACAAAATAAATGGTTTGGTTTGATATTCCAATCACCTGAAGAAGGGCGGAGCGTACAACGGTGGAAATGTTGTGCATATGTCAACGAAGATGTGGACCACAGTTTTAACATTGTAAACAGTATAAATTATTACAATACCTCATAACAGAAATATAGACAGCTACAAAAGGTGATAGCTCAGAATGTAACTGGAGGAAACACACTTGCGCATACACATGCAAATACACTTTTACACACAAACATATAGAAGTATGTTCATAAGTATATAAATTCATGAGTTTATTTGCATATATTTTTCGCCCATTTCGTGAAATATATATATATATATACTTCTGCCACTTTGTGTCTGCGTTTTAGAAGTGACTGTCGATGTTATGCCACCTGGACGTACACGTGCTTTATTTATTCAAATAAAGTCGTCCCAGAAGGATAGGGTTTACGTATGGGTCGTCATTTCAGAGAAATTACTACGCACGTCTGAGTTGATCCGTTTGTAGTGCTACGGTGTTGACGTCCATCAACACGCTACATTCGTAGACCGGTTCTTGGACAGTCACATAATAGTGACGTTAAGATTCATGTATTGTAAAGAAAGTACTAAATCCACAAATAGTTCAGAGGATTGTCACAGAAGTGATAACACCTTTATTTGCTTTCGTGTTAGAGGACCGCATCCTTCGAGTCAAACTTCCACTTACGCCACACGACTGCTGTGCATGTTTTCACTGATGTCATTAGAGTTTCAATTGAAATATTGAATGAAGCTCTATATTGTTCTTCCTTCAGGCAAGTGATCATATTTTTTGCGTGCCTAATAAATCAAAGAAGTAACATATTTCAAAGTGTCTGCGCCCATCCTTTGGAATAATGCTATGGAGTACCATGAGTTACAACTATTGCTCTTTTTTAGTATTAGTGATGGGACCTTTGAAAAACTCTGTGTACGTCCAGAATATTATTAAACCTATTCTGCTGTAATTCATGCAACATGAAGTAATTGTGCATTATAAAAAGTATAATGCCCACCCACATAATGACTATGCTACTTAACAGGTTCGACAAGATTTCGAAAATAGAGTTCACACTCCACCCACGTCTATTAAACAGGTGAAGAGGCTCATCCCTTGTTTCCTGTTTAGGATGTGGTTTCCGGCTTTCTCTTTTCTAATCTTTTCACTCTTACGTAGCCCCCTGCGCATCAGTGGCGTTACCGCCTTGCTCGGGGTAATATGATTAAAAAAAAATGTATGCAAAATGTATATGGTTCATGATCGAACAACGCCTAACTTTTTCAGTTAGCTCGACCACAACAGATAGTGTATTAAGTCGACATGTCGAAGGGGAATAATATATTTTAGGATGAAATTCCACATTTGTATGATGGTATGCATCCGATACTACAGGCTCATATTAAGCATGCAGGATAAGAATTTACAATGTATTAATATGGGGTCTCAGTAATATTGATGCACTCTTTATTTTGGGAGACTGTGTCTATATTAAGTCAATATTTTCTGTAATTCCGCTATATTTTCTCTCCCTTTATTTTTAAATATATTGAATATTCAGTGTTAAAATATTTTTCCCTCAGTATGTATACATGTATTGATGTGAGTTGCAGTGCAGTGAATATCTGTTCAGAATGTGAAATCGGAGAGTTAGGTTCAAGTCCAGTTGAAATCGTTGCATTCACTCACCCGTAAATACCCTTGGAAAAGGTGTGAATCTATCTCTTCTCCCTCCAGCCATGGGTTAAATAGCAGGACAGATTGGGTTCTATTGCCTTTGTTGGCAACCAGTCTACCTTTCCTGGGTTGGCGTAGGTTCAACACCCCTGCCTGTTAAAAAGACAAGTTAAAAAAGCATCAACGAGATTCTCGTCGATGGTGCGGTGTCGTCGATGGCCTATGCTCCACTGAGAGCGATGGGTTTGTATATATATGTACGTATATGCGTATATCAAAGACGAAAATAAAATAAAACTCAGATGTTTTCTAATGACGCCTTGTATTTCTGATGATGCCCTGTATTTGCAAGACATTTTATCAATATTAACGTAAGATGATTAATGCAACAGTTTCAAAAGATTGACGGGATAAAATTAAAATGAATTTAAATTAAGTGCGTTTTTATATCTTGAACACAAAAGAATATCATATTTAAAAAAAAACATTTATAAATGGTATACGGAAGATATAAACTTGAAACAGACTTTACAAAATTTTAAGAAATGCAGATTTAAAATGTTTTAATCATATATTTCATAGAGATTGGTATCTGTTAGTATCAATTATATGAGCTTAATTGTTTGAAACCTTTTAATGTTTTTTTTTAAATTTTTGTGCATTAATTTCACATAGAGTGTAAATATATATGCATACATACTCACGCTATATATATATATATATATATATATATATATATATATATATAAAATTAAGGTAAATTTTCAAAATTCAAAATGTTCAATGAACATTTCAACATGAAATCTCTAAGTTCTAAATCAAAATAAAGAAAAATAGGGTTAAGAAGGAGCAAAAAAACAAAAAACAAATAACGGTTAAGATTTGAGAAATATACGTCATAAAGAATTTTTTTCCAAAAAGTCAGTCTACTTTTGGTTTTTACTTTGTAAGTGAAGAGATTGGCATGTTTAGTTTAATAGACGGAGAGTGTTAAGGAAATGCGAGGTCGCTAAATTGAGGATTGGGTTAAACAAACAGAACAGAAAGGAAAGGGGCGGAATAAAGAGTATATAGAGAAAAATTAAGAAGGGGGAAAAGGAAAGAAAGAAAAAGAAGAGAATATCAAATATCAAATAGAAAACGCTCGATACGTGTCAAAAACTTTTAAATTCAAATGTTTGAAGGTAGCCATATTTTTCTTCATTTTGATTTAGAACTGTGTTGCCAAGGAGACGTGAATGCTCTCTTAGAGATTTCATGTTGAAATGTTCATTCAACATTTTGAATTTTGAAAATTTACCTTAATTTATATTGGCTCTGTAAATTTAAGTACATTGAGCTCTCCTCCTGTATCATTTTTTAATATTAAAATGTTTTAATATTAATTAAGATCAGGCTGTTGGAATTTACCTTCCTGCTTTTTCCATTTCGGAATAAAGAAAATAATATATATATATAGTCATTGTCATCCGCAGACAGACCTGTTTCACCGTGTCACCGTTCATCAGTACGGTTAGACTCCGATTGCTTTTTTACCCAGATTTGAAACCCGACCGAAATGGCGTCGGTCGGCGACTCTACCCCTGGGCTATGGGCGTTCGGTGGAAGTATGCAAACTTTTTAGCGCATATCATTATACGCGCCCAATAGCTAGAGAGCTCTAATTCATTTTACTGAATGAGAGATGCGTACACGGTAGAGTAGCTACTGTTTATCAAAGTCTACTATTTTTCCAGAGTGCTCAAACAGGGTGTGAGAGCGCAATATATATATATATATATATATATATATATATATATATAATTTTTTGAATAATATTATAAGTGTTAATTCTCCTTATTTAATAAGATTATTGAAGGTGTGTTTACACATCATCCTATACAAATATGAGTCGGTCGTTTCTTCATTGTTCATGTAATATATCTATAAATTAATCCATTAAACCACAACGTAAAATTCACTATTTCCTTTAAAATCAAAAATAAATTCTCGGTATTAGTTAGTGTCTTCTAAAAGAATCTGTATTAATTATTGATTAATAAAAAACCTCTATTGATCATTTGATTTTATCTATCACCTATGAATGCACAACCACATAAAAAATGATGTTAGGTATTAATTAGGTGAACTGTGTCATACAAAATATATAGATTTGAGATTTTATTCTCCTTAGATCATATTCATATTTTTTGCACAAATTAATATATTTTCATTTTGGAATAAAATATTTTTTCTAACAAAATTTCTCTAATATCAGAACTCAAACAAAACATAATCAGTGAACTCCTTTCCATATACTTGCTTTCTTGATGGCTATAACCTTCAAGGATTTAAATGCAAAATCAATTCCCATCTCTTATCCACTTAACCAGCCCTTTTCACATCACCCCGTGTATCTTGTTATTTTCTTTTCTCTCTACCTTCGTCAATGTCTTCACTCCTGTGTTCATATCCTTCTCTTGCCATTTCTCTTTCTCCCCCTGTAGCTGGTTCGTCTTTGTTTTCACTCTTTTCTTGTTTAAAACTTTAACTCTCTTCTGTAGCTCCCTGCTAATCAGTGGCGGTACTGCCTTGCTTGGGGTGAAATGATTAAAAAAATCTCAGTTCTAAGTCTATTAGCAAAACTGCAATAGTAACAACTATATGGAGTTGTCTGCAATAGAATAATAGATATATTCAGTTACAGAGAAGGCCATTGTGGCATTCAAAATACAACATTTGATCAAAAAACGGTTTACAAAGAATACACTATCATCACAAAGAACTAATCACTAAATACAACTCATCAGCAGTCTTTGGGCGCACCCTCGACCTTAAAAAGCAAACCATTTGAGCAAACACTTCGCCAAATAGTTCTAGAAAATTAATCATTCAACAACGTTCACTAATATCTATTGTCTGTCTCATCGATCTAACTGGGACTTCTTTCGTTCTATTCTGAAACTCATTCAACCTGATACGATCAGTGATCGACCTGCCTTTGTCAGCGTTTCTTTTTAAACCAAATCCAAATAGACACGCATTTGAAATCACCCGAGAGGGCGCGTTTACAGAAGGACTGTTATTGTTTTCTTTTCTTTATATATTTTTTTCTGTGAAGCGTATGTGGGGCGAGTTTAATCATCAGGTGCTATGCGGTGTACTGTAAGATGTAAACACACAACACCATATTGTCTAATTGCTTAAGAGACAGAAGCTGTTTTTGTTATGCTTGTGATAATTTACTGTAGCGAAAGAGATTCTACTACACAGACCCTCTATTTAACCCTACTAAATAATTAATTCACTTGCAAGGTTTGTGATACTTTCTTTTTTTTAAACGAGAATTAATCCAAACTCATTAACTCACTTAGATTTCTATTGAAGCAGCATTTTCATCTGGATAGATATAAGCTGGGTAATATGCAAGGTACCATTAAACAAAATTGGATAAATCTTGCACGTGACCGTGACTTTAAACCGAATCACACATATTAGAAAAAAATGTTCCGTTTTGTTAGTAAGAGCTCTTACGATTTACCAAAACGCGTTTTTTTTCCATCAATAAATAAATCATTTTTATTGGTGAACTGTTATGATTTTAACAGATAAATTCGATTTGGCAGTTTTGCTTCAGTGTTGTGAACTGAAAATCCTAATGAACTTTATAAGAAAGCGTTACTTCTAAAATAGATAAATTGTAAAGAGTACTTGGAAAATTTACACTCACAGAACATATTGAATGCAAGAGAGACACAGAAAAAACAGCATGTACAAAAACTACCGTGACCAGAAAAGTGAGTAATCAGTTTGTATATCCTGATGTAATATAGAATTGAATAATCTTATGTGGATGGATGAGAGAACAGGGTTTAGGAGAAATAGCAAAAAGACAAAATATACTAATAGCTGTAAAGGACAGAAAATTGCGGCGGGCCATTATCGCCGACGTTCTGACGAGGTATGGCATATATAAGACGAAGAATAACAGAAATTAATTATAAAAAAAGGTATAATTCCTCTAAAGCTAACATCCTTTTGATGAACCCTCATCAAAGAGAATCGTTCAACAGTTTAAAATGTTAAAATTATCAATAGAAACGAAGTAAAAAGGTTTAAAAGGAATTTTTATTAGTCATCTATCGTTAACAAATTTAAATATTTGATATTTTTATATGATTTCACATCTCAGGGGGAGAAATTTCTTGTAATATCAATGATTATTTCCAAGATCAAAAAATAATGGCCTTCCTCCTTAACCAGTTTTTTTTTTCATTTTCTACATTTCACTCGATGTATATATTAGCAATTTCATAATCTTTTAACTTAAACTTTTATTGTAAATTTAACAGGTGAAGAAGTAATTTTAGGTAACATAGATATAAAAAAAATAAGAAATACAAATTGGTTGTATTTGATATTAATATTCAATTTCATATTTTCTGGAGATAGCCCGTTTTTCAGTATCTGAAATCCAGGTATTTTATTTGTTTAGACAGCGTATTGATAGTTGTCTGAAATCGGTACTTTTGCTTCAACGTTTTCTCCTAATTGTAACGTATTCCTGTTAATATATATTTGTAACAATCATTAATATAAACACATGGGATCAAATACTTAGTAAAACTGCAGAGATTAAAAATAAGGCCTCCGAAAGAGTGGCGAAAGTATCACCGGCCACCTTACAACGTAAAGAAGGCTATGAGAACGTACTTCCTTATTTATTGCAAACCAACCATGGAAATACAGACCATAATCATAGATAAAAAATGACTTGAACTTACTCCTTACTCAGTTAGGAGTGACACGACCACCAACATCTCGCAAGTATAAGCAACAAAGAAAAATAACATAATCGAGATATGGAATGTTAGGGCACTAAACCAGTGCGGCAATTGAGAAAATGTGAAACAAAAAATGGGAAGGCTAAATATCATCATTTTGAGAGTATGTAAAACCAGAAAGATGTACAATGTAGACTTTACAAGCGGCGACTTCATAATCACATAGTAACAGTCGCAAAAAAAAAGAAGAGAATGACAGAAGAAATTCTTGTGTTAATGATTGTAAAAGAACTGATAAGGACAAAAAAAAATGACACATACTATTGGGAAAAATGGAAATAAAAGTAAACAAGTAAAAATGAATAGTTCAACTAGAAGTTTATAAAGATAGAAAAGTTACAGAACACAGGTATAGAAGGTATTCATAAAAATAAGGTATTCTCTGTGTAGGGCCAGGAAGTTTTTTCTGTCTGAAACAATCCTGCACATTTATAAATCTACCATCCGCCAGTGCATTGAATACTGCTGCCATATTTGGTTGGGTGCTCTGCTATCCACCTAGGTGTCCTTGGCAAAATCCAACGGAGAATCTCTAAGGTGATCGATCCCGACTTAGCAGCTCGAATAGAGTCACATTATCACCGGCGCAATGTCGCTTCTTTGTGTATCTTCTACGAATACTTCCGCGACTTCTGCTCCGATGGACTTAGCTTACTGGTTACTTAGCCACATGATTAGCAACTAGGTCCCACACTTTTATTGTGAAAGCAATAAACTGTAACCGTAAATTCTACTCCATCAGCTTCTTTTCTCTCACTTCCCGACTGTGGAATTCCCTTCTATTTACTTGCTTTCCCGACAGCTATAATCTCCAAGAATTTAAATGTAAAGTCAATAGTCATCTCCTATCTCACTAACCTGCATCCTCTCTCTCATGCTCCTTTCTCCGTCTACCCAACTCTCATCAGTATTCTCATCCTTCTCTTACCCACTTCATGACACCCCCTATAACCTGTCACTCTTTCTCATAACTTTCCTCCTATGTAACCTCCTGCAAAAAAGTGGCAATAAAATACCTTGCTTGGGGCGATATGATTATAAAAAACAAAACAAAACAATAAAGCATATAGCCTTCTTCGAAATGTTATATAACAATCCTTAAGAAAAAGAAAAAATACAGAGATGGATCGAGTACTTTAGAGAAGCGACAATATGACATCAGGAAGAGAAATATAGAATATTTAAAATACCAGTAAAAATGAAATCTGAGATAAAATCGACATTGGCCAAAATGAATATTAATAAATCAATAGATGGAATTGTAATAGAAATACTGACAGCTTTATACAATTCAGAAATTGATAAGGTCACAATTAAATCATAATTTAAATACATGACAGCGGTGAAATACCGGAAGAACGGAATAAATTTAACTTGATAACGTTGCCAAAGAAATAACGTGAAAATGGATGCGAACTCCATATAACAATCAATATAATGAGCCAAACGATTAAACTTTTAATTAGATTTTTAATGCCCAGTAGTTGTAACAGACTGATGCCAGGGATAGAAAAAGAGCAGTCTGGATTTGTTCAAACGTCAACTAGACATCTTATATTTATTATCAAAAGGATAATATGTGCAATGAAAATACAGAAAATATAAAGTAATGTCTCGTACATTACACAAATGTAACCGAAGGTAAAATGAAATTAGTTAAAGAAGCATGAAAATGGGAAGCATTTTCTTGAAATAAGAATTAAAACTATGATAGATCTGTGTTCTGATAAATTAGTTTTTTTTCAGAATCCCTATGCACAAACTAAACATTGTATAACCTACGTTAATTACACGACAAAAACAATGAAATTTGTGAGTAAGATTTGGAAATAATTCAAGAAGTTTAGTAAAAATTAAAGTTACTTTGAATAGGGTTTTATGCATCCAGTTGCTAAAGAAATATTTGACATCAGACTTTGATGAATGTGAGGTATTTCATCATGACAAAGCTCTAAGGTACATTTTGGCTGAACGAGGTGTAACTGTATTGGAAGATTGACTAACTCAATCCTCTAGCGTAAGTCTAACCGAGAAAAAGCGGGTAGAATTAAACTGAAATTTTCGTCAGAATTATCTAAGAAATGATGAATTATTTGTACGTATCTCTTCTCGGACGAAATAATTATTCAAGTTAACAGAAACTTCACAAATTACAAAAATGAACAGTACCACCTTGAAATGAATAGTATGTAGTTCATTTTTACTGCAGGAGTTTTTCTTTTTAAAACACTGTATGGGGTTTGGGTATTTGGCTGAATTATTTTTGCACAATCGATTTGATGGGTCGTCTCACATATTACCCTTTAACTACTAAATCCTCTAGAATATGGTGCCAACACTTTTGGACTCTATCTTTGGGCGATCATGTCTTGGGAGTGACATGACTGACTGGTCAGAAGATTATCCCGCACGAGGTTGCCATTACTTTCTGCGGTAGACTGGTTGCCAGCCAAGGTTATAGAACCCAATCTGTTCTATTATTTAACCCATAACTAGAGGGAAGACACGCATTAATACCTTTCACAATGGTATTTTGTGCGTAAGTAAATGCAAGGAATTCGACTAGTATTCGAACTCGGCTCCCCGATTTGTTCATATTCACTGCAACCCAACGTACATACAATCAATTATATTTAGTAAATCGGTTAAATATTAAATAACAATTTAATCTAATTCTCTTGTACAGATTTATTCTATAGCGCCAAATAGCTGTTGATCAATTTCTGAATATTCATTTTTTTTAATCGGATAATGCTCGTATTACTCTTCTCTAAGTGAAGTTAAAAGTAACAGAATATATCAACACCGCTTTCTTTTCGCCACATTTTCTTTTAAAGTATATGAAGATTTTTAATTTTTGCAATTTACGTCGAAATTCTTTTTATCAATTTATAAAAACTAGCAAGATATAAAGGAAATGATTTAATATTAAACTCTTACCTAGCTTGAAAAACTGGTTAAGAATAGCGGGAATTTCTGAAAGAAAGCAATGGCAACCTACTGCGGGATAATCTTCTACCCAGTCAATCATGTCTCTTTCGAGACATGGTTGCCCAAAGCGTGTATCACGTATGGCACTTAACTGAATAGGATAGATTACTCGTTGTATTTCTGAAGTTACTGAACTCTATGATGCATTCTTTACAGAATACTCATTGTGACTGTGTGCTGAAATTGGCCTAGTGCAACAATTACTAATGGAAAGAAAAATAAATGTGCTAAAAAAATGGATGTGCTAAAAAAATGAATGCTATTTTTTTTTTTTTGATCATTGCTATTTTCAATGTTGTAATACATCATTTCCTGTTAGAAGAGCGAACTCAAGTGGAATAACGTGTAACAGGACATGAAAAACCAATGGAACCCTATCGGATCCCAAATATTAGGTAAATTGAGTGGGTAGTCAGAAAAATGAGGTGGAGTTGGAGAGTAAAAAAAGAAAAGATGTTGAAGAGGATTAATAAAAATAGGAAGGAAGGAAGGTGAAAGATGGAATGAAGAGAAAAAGAAGAAAATAGAGACAGAGGAGTAAATATTTCTTCGAATCTGTTTTCGTGTCAAATCCTGTTCGTATTGAGATTGAACAATCAATAGGTATCGATTTTTGTTATGGAATCTAGTGTTAAATATGAGGACATTACAAATATGTCGCTAGTTCCATCGCTTCATCTTAGCAGCCGTTCTATTCCTGCATTCATCGTCCTGCTTATCTCTGACCTTCCCATGACTCCACCTTTAGGAAGTAAGAGAAGAGAGCGATCTATGCATTGGTGTTTGTTTCTCGATTCTGTCGGCATGCTTCACTACAATACATGCTGACCCTTCACAACTCATCTCACAAATATTGATATTACTTCCCTTCTTCATATTTATCCGTTTTCTTTCCTGTATAGGGTAACGGTTGAAAAGGGAAATATTTCGATGAGAGTCTGGCTTTTCATTCAGAATTGCTGTTGTGCCGTATCAAAACTTTACCTGTTAAATGAGAGATTACAAAGAGAGTTTCATTATGGTAGCTGTTTGCTTCTATTGTACGTCTGCATTGATGGTTGCATCTAATAGGTTTGGTGAAGGATTCATATAATAACGTTCTTATCTAAGCCTTTTATAATACTCTCGCCTACTTTGTCTGCTAAGGGAAGAAATTTGCCATTACGGGAAATCGTTGTTTGTAAAATGCTGACTATTATGTCGCACTGTCAATGTTTCAATAGAACTTAATGTAAATTTTTCTTTCTTTTTTCTCACTTTTTAACCGATTACATCAGTGAATTTCAGCATGTCTCTGTATTCTTTCTGTGTGTGCTTAATAAGTTTGCACGAGCAATACCCATGAAGAATTCACAGTTTTTTCCTATTTTAATTTTATCATGAAACACAATTCTTAATTTAATGATTGAATAAGCTCTTGTCACGATTATAAAATACCTGTGACAATTCTTCTATTGCAGTGGTAAATATTTATACTGAACAAAATATTGCAATGACAGACATATTTTTGAATGCAGGTCATTATTAAAAGAAAGAAGGGGGTACAAATGAAAAATAAAAATTGACAAAGTTTCCATTTCACTTATTTAAAAACGTTAAGTATCGATAGTGTTATCACCACGTCTTTCTTTTTTTATCTTTTTCTCGCTAAAATATAACAGCTTCTTCTCTAATTTATACTTTATTCCGCTTTCCTCTACAATCAAAATGGATTAGTTCATTATTCATCTGAGGTAATACTAGGGTGTAGCAAACGTGCTAACTTGTGAACTAATGGGGGAACAATCAATAATATGATGATTCCTCTAATATTTTTTTTTATATCTTCGTTCGTTCGGTCGTTCTTTCGTTCCTTTCCTTCGTTATTTTCTCGGTTGCTTCCACTGATGCATAGATTTTTATTCATTATTCGCAAAGAGTATTTCTTCTTATTCTATGTGCCCTGTCCCTTCAAAACGTAGGCGATCATGGTTCTCCACGTCTCCCTGTCCCTTGTGGCTCATAGTATGTTTGCTTCTGTTGCTATTGGCAACCCCCGTTCCGTCATCCACCTGATCAGGCCCTGCAAATATGTTATTCGCTGCCTTCCTCTGTCTCTCTTGCCTTCTATCTGGCCAGTCAGTATCAGGTTCTCCAAGCTCTCCTTCCTCATTGCGTGTCCCAGGAACTTTAGTTGTCTCTTCCTGATGCTCAGTATTAATTTCCTTTTTGTTGCCATTCTTTCTAACACCTCATCGTTGCTTGCATTCTCAGTCCACGATATCCGCAGCATCCTTCTGTAGAACCACATTTTGGCCGCTTCCAGTTTTGTCCTCATTTTCGATGATATTATCCAGCATTCACTGCCGTATTGAAGAACTGACATCACATAGCAATCCAGCACTCTTTTCTTTGTTTCTAGTGAAATTTTTCTGTGAATCTTCATATAATATATTCAAAATATTTTACAAATATTTAAACTAATTTAGAATAATAGATAATTGTAAATAACAAGAAGAAGTATACGATTTCTTCTAACAATAACAAAACAAACTGAAAATATTTGTTGTGAAGAAAATAAAATGAAAAATAACAAAGTGAGAGAAAAGGAAAAATAAATGAACATGAATTGAAATATTTAAAAAAAAATAGGATAATAAAATCAAAGAAAATAGTAAAATAAAAAAATGATTAGAAAAAAGAAAAATTTGAGAACAGAATGTTTGACAAGCTCCCCATGGTTGAGGAATAAACTCGAAGCAGAGGAAATGTGTTTTCCAGAGAAGGATACTGAATGTTCCATGGACGGAGCGAGTAAGCAAAAAGGAAGTCGTAAAAAAAATAAAAAAATAGCAACAGAATGAAAATTTGTTGTGGACCCAAAATAAGTCCGGAAGAAAACTCAAACTCGGGTATTAGTGAAACATATATATTTAACGAAAGAACAAATATAACGAGTGTTATGCGTCAGTCGGGCTGCCAAGTATTAGACCGGAGTGACTCAACTTAACTCCGAGAGGCATAATCTTCCGGTATTCATAATAATAGGAAGAATCCATTATAACCCAAAACGGATAGGCCCCATAACAACATTTAAACCAGGGAAAGACGAGTGAAATTCCTCGAACACGTAATGAGGAAGAAAAGCTTAATCATCACTTCGCATATTCAGGGCAAGAGAGATATGGAAATGCAGTGAGCCACTTACCTGACGTGCTTTTATGAATAAATGGCAGAAAAATTGCTAAATGATACAAGGAATACGAACTTTTGGAGAGCCTCAAGGGTCCCAGAAGGAGAGTACCAAAAGGACACACCATGTCTGTAATTTTGTAAGACCTAATTTCTTTCTAAAAAAAACAAAGAAAAACAACAAAAAATAAAAAACAAAGAACAAACTCTGCAATGGCGGTCAGCGCAGGCGTTCTCCAGGGGTCACTTCTCGGATCAACACTCTTTCTGATTTACATAAATAATCTACCAAAAATATACTCCGATGATACAACGATATACGGGCGCACCTTCAAAAGTCTTGACAATCAAATATTGACAGATCACCTCTCTTTCAACCTAACACTAACTTCCCATTGGAGAAAAAATGGCTGGTTACATTAAATGCCTTTAAATCTAACCTGGTTACATTCCATCACCGCTGATCAGAACCCGAAATAGTGCCAGTCACGATGAACGGATGCCCCCTCGAGGAGACCCCATGCCTTAAAAGAATATTGGGATTCAGAATTACACCGGATCTCAAGTGGAATTCTTATATAAAATCAATTGCTAAAGATGCAGATAAAATGATCGGCTTCCTGTACTGCTCCAATAAATACCTGACACTTCATGCTATCCTCTGTTTTTATATGAGCCACATCAGGCCTAAAATAGAGAACTGTTGTCATATTTGGGTATAAGCAGCCCAGACCTCATTTGCCAGTCTTGAAAGTGTTCAAGGTCGTCTCTGTGTCCTTGCTGGAGAAGAACTGTTTACCATACTCTGACCTCTCTCTCACAGGCTGGATTTGGCGCTACTTTTATGGAAAGTGCTACAGACAAACTGCATTTCATCAGATGATTAGAATTTCAAACTGCACTCTTTATTTCGATCACAGGGATAGATTGTTTTCGCTCCATGAGTCATTCCACTTAGTTATCTCCCTTTAACTCAACTCTTTAAATTTTGTTCATCAATGCTGGAGCCAGGTATTGAACTCATAACTATTTGGATCAAGTCACTGGAACTAATCAACGTTTTTATCCACTGGGCCATGTGTCCTTGAATTATGAAATATAGACAAATATCTAAAAGAATGTTTTCAAGTATTTTATATGTTCGTATATTCACGTATTCATATATTCATGTACTGAAGGACTTTGGCGTTTTCGTCTCTAGTTTATTTTTTAGGCCGATATCCATACCACTTTTCTGATTTCTAGTGCAGGAATTTTATCTAGTTGCCAATGAATATTATGATTCTCTTGTACTGTGCCTCGGCGAGTTTCTTACAGTTTGATACTGGGATACTGTTTCTTCTCTCTTCCAATATTTTTTGCACAAATGTGAAATACTTTATTTGTCAATGTGTTTTTAAATCAACTTTGTTATGCTGACTTTTTCTTGAACTACCCTCTCTGATTTTATTCACATATCTCTTTATCAACCAAGCTTAGATCTGTTGTCTTTAAAAAACCCAGACTTTCGACCTTGTGCCATATCTATGACCATAATGCGTTACCAATGAAAAGATCTGAAATTGACATCTTTTTTCCATTTCGTTGAAACAGTCGTCAAACACTTCTTTCTTTGTTTCTTCTTTCTTTACGAAGCAGTATCTTTTCCCTTTTTCCACACAATCAAAAACAAAATAGTTCATTATTTATGAGGTACTGGCAAGTCGTAACAGTCGTTCAAACTAACGAAGGGAGATACAAAAACATAGGGTTATTATTAGTAGTATTTTGATTTCTGTTGCATACTTATTTCCTCCCAGGTTTTCAACCAGATATTTAAATCCAGAAATGGTATATTACATTTTCTGCTGTCTTTTTGTGTATGTTATACATAGATAAAGTTTTTCTTAGAGTATGAGCTGTACTTATGAGAACAATAATTTTGTATTTCGTTAAAGCATAGGCTACCAGGCTTCCACTCAGTGAATCTACCAGAACCATTTATAGCCAAACGGTAAACAAAACGGCAATTATTGATATCTTCATGTGCAGTATTTTTTTAATTTCTAACTTCAATTTCTTGAATTGTGTGTTTCGATAGTTTTGAAAAAACTACATCACAATGCTATTACTACTATTACTATTATTTTCTGCTTTCTGTTTAGTACATCCCATTCAGTCAGTCAGCTAATTGTCATACATAATACACGCTTGAGAGATCATGTCCCCTCCGTTCCCTGACTAACTAGGCAGGAGATTTTCCTGCAGTCATTACTTTCTGTGGTAGAATGGTCGCCAACCAAGGCTATAGAAACCATAGCTGAGGGAAGAAAAGATGGATTAATATATTTTTTTGTGCATAAGTGAATGATTCGAATTTGATTAGAATTCGAACTCGGCTCTCTGATTTCTCATTCTCACACCCTTACTGATATATTACTCAAAGACTGGAGTAGCGCAAGGTGGTAAATATATACATTTTGCTGCAAAACGTTTTTATATTTTCTTTACATTGATAATTCTTTACTGAGTAGAAGATCATTTTCACACAGTACAACCTTTTGAATCTGTAGTAAACAGGGGTTCAGAAGGATTTCGTAAACGTTCTTGTCTCCACCATTTTACTTTTTTGATCGTCGGCTGAACTCTATTATACGTATAGCAATAGTTTAAGGAGGCATATATTTCTTTCAATTTCAAGATTATTGTTCTCATTTATTTATTTTGTCATATTCTTTAACAGCTTTATTCGTCTGGTGACGCTGCCATTTTTCTTAGAATACTTTTTTTGTTTATAGTCATTAATCATAATGGCTGCTATATTAGCTTTTATATGTCTGTCGATACGAATGGTAAAATCTCAAAGATACCAGCCCCATGACTATTTTTATGACTGCATTATTATTATAATGATTCATTTTTATATGACTTCTTATAATCACTAGTATAAGTATCAGTTTCAACAGCATAATCATCATTTTCACAAGGAAAAACTCCTTTCTGATATATATTTTCATAAATAGTGAAAAATTCACGGGATATTTACAAAAGTATTTAGTACATAAACAAAGAAATATCTCTTATCATGCCTTTAACCAAGTAAATACCAAGATAAGATAATACATTGAAGATAATTATTTTTTTAAATTCGTAAATTCACCAAACTCTCTATTTTTATTCGATCATTTGCATTATAATTTGGGTACTTCACTTTCTTAAGTAATTTAAAATAAGAAAAATATAAATCTAAATTTATGATAGAATTGAATAAAATAAATTTTTAAAAAGACATGTGATAGAAAACCAAGAACAACGGAAGATGTAGCAAAATTCCGAAAAAAAAAGAAGAAAATAAGGAAAGGTTCATAAACTATCAAAATATGATTCAAAAAGGTAAAAAAATATGGACTAGGAACTGATTTAAAAGGTGAGCAAAGAGAAAAAGATAGGGTGAAATAAATAACGAGAGCTAAAGATAAAAACAAACAAACAAGAGAAGTGAATAAAATGACAAGGACCAAAGACACGGTCACAGCGAATCGAATGCCGGTGAGGTTATTCTAGGTTAGTCGACCCACAACATCAATATCACAATCGGTGATTTTAAAAAAAACATAAAAACATGAAAAGTATGAAGAAAATTAACAACGAAGAAATAAAGATGCAAAATTAAGGTAGAGTACAAAAATTGATATTAAAAAATATTACGGAAGGGAAAAGAAAAATTAAGCGCAAACTGCAACATCCTTCGCATCTATCCCTGTCATTGATATGCAGAAATTTAAAAAAAATGAAACGAAAAATAAATATCTTGTATGGGCCTTCGTGTTTCTTCTGCATCTTCTGTTGTTGGTCATAAATCAAACAACGAATTTCAGCCATGATTGTCAGTCTGGAAAATAGCCTTACACATCAAAAAGCCACTAACGAGAGATAACCACAAAAATGCTCTTGAAGGAGCGTAAAGAACAAGGCAAGGGGATGACGGGTAGAATAAGATAAATATAAAAATGAATATTTGTGAGGCCGGTATTTCAAAAAAATAAGAACGCAAAACATAGATGTATGCATTTGTAAATATATATGTTGATAGGAAAGACAGTATATATATGTGTGTGTGTATGTGTGTGTGTACTGATTGACTAAGTGTAACGCATATCAGCTTAATATTTTAAGCTCTTAACATACACACTAAGTAAATATCTTATACGTAGAATCAGTAGGATATATATATATATATATATATATATATATATATATATATATATATATATATAACCTACTGATTCTACTTATATTGACTATGTATGTGTGTATGTATGTATAATCTGTGTGTCTAGGCGCCTTGACATGGCGTAATGTTTCGTTCGATAAGTTATAACTGGGTAGTGATTTCGATCTTCACTGCGTCCTCTATACTTTGCGCCCTGTGCCACATCTAAGCATTCGCTATTTGCGCCCTGTGCCACATCTAGGCACTTGCTATTTTCGCCTTGTGCCACATCTAAGCACTCGCTATATTATATATATATATATATATATATATATATATATATATATATAGCGATTGTTAAGATATGGCACAAGGCGCAAATTAGAGAGGACGCAGTGAAGATTGAACTCACAACTCAGTTATAATTGATCGAACCAAACATTACCTTTCTACTTGTATGTGAGTGTTTCACATTACTTCCAGATACTTATAATCAGAGTTCGAGACAAAGTAAAATCTATTTTCATTGCTGATTTTCTAGTAACACATTTGTTATTTGAAAGATTGATGCAGCACAATCTTCCTACTACTAAACGTCAACACATGTCCTACTCCCAAACTAAACTAAAATACCGTCATGTATATACCGACATCTAAACAAAAACTGTCTTCAATGTTCGTGCGGAATTAAAATAATACAAAATAAACGTCCAAAGCTGCAGTGAAAATAAAAATAAGGAACCAAGAAAATAAAATCGAATAAAACATGCAACATAAAATCGGCCAAAATTCCCAGTAAGCGAAAACAAACAAAAACCCCCAAAAGCGATGAAAGCAAATCTTTCGACTCAATGAAAAATAATAGAAAATGTCTTCAAAAAGCAAACAAAAAGCAAACTCCTCTAACTGCTCCTAAATATACGCAACAACCCAAATAAAAGAGAGAAACCAAAATTACAAATGTCGAAAGTCAACAATAACATCAAAAACCAAAACAAAAAACAAATGTTAGAAAAATATTCAGAACTCAGAAAGCAGAAAAAATTACATACAGTACTAAATTGAGGAAAGTGTAAAAAATAATAATAACAATAATAAATAAATCGAAATGAGGTAAAAAAAAAACGTGAAAATCTTCCATAAAAAAGGTCGATCTTTGCAGTTTCGCTGGAGGATTGACCCGTGGTGCAAAACCGGCATTAATTTAACTTGTTCCTCGATCGAACGCACTTGAAGAAGAAAAACTTACAACAAAACCACAGGAATAAAATTGATGACTGGGATGTTAAGTCTACGAGTTTCTTTTATTTATTTATATACTACTCTACCTTTGTCAAATCAGTCTAAAGATAAAACTTCCTTTGCAAACTTGCAGACTACTCTTTTTTTACACACACACACGCATGCATCTATCTATCTATCTATCTATCTATCTATCTATCTATCTATCTATCTATCTATCTATCTATGTGTGTGTGTGCGTGTGCGTGTGTGTGCGTTGTGGTGCAGTGGATATCGAATCAGAACGAGAGATCGGGGAACCGAGTTTGAATCCTTGCATTTACTTAAGCACAAATACCCTTGGGAAAGATATTAATCCGTCTCTTCTCCGCAGTGAGTTAAACAATAGAACAGATTGGGTTCTATAACTTTGGCTGGCAACCACTCTGCCCCAGAAAGCAATGGCAACCTACTGCGGGATAATCTTCTGCCCAGTCAGTCATGTCTCTTTCAAGACATGATCTCCTAAAGTGTGTATCACGTATGGCACTTAACTGACTGATCTATCTATCTATCTATCTATCTATCTATTGAGAGAGAGAGAGAGAGAGAGAGAGAGAGAGAGAGATCTGTGTCTGTATATATATTTTCAGTATACATATTACGTGTACTGAAAGAGATAGTGCATGTGTGTACGCGTGAATGACGCTGATGTGTGTGTGTAAACATCTGTCTCTTTCATTAGTATCTGAATGTATTACTGTTGGAAATATGTGGTTCGATGTATAGATCTATCTTTATATCTTTCTTTATATCTACTTATCTAAGACTGTGCGTGATGTTAAAAAGAATATGTTGCTTATCTGCATACTCGATCGGATGCGTGTGTTTGTTAAAAACATGTCTGAGAGTGTGGAGAACTATATTTATTTATGAATGCTCGTTATATCCATTTTACACATGCGCATACATATATACATATATATATATATATATATATATATATATACTCACGTACATTCAAACAACTAATTAAACGTGTATATATTTGTATATTTCGTATCTTGAAAAAATATATATGTACTATTTATACTCGTGTATCATGCGAAAATTAAAAGCCTAATTTTGAAGCTAATTTTAAGGGGGCCGAATCGTGCATTCTTATTCTCTATCTTGTATATGATATGACCCCTTTAAAATTAACTTCAAAATTAGCCCTTCAAATTTCGCATGATACGCAAGTATATACGGTAGTTAAAATTTCATATTTTACATTTTATACGTTTTGATGTACCATATGTTGAGTGAAACCAGAATTTTGGGCAAATATTTGAGCTCTTGGCTTGAATTGTCTACTAGCAAGAGGTGTTTGTATATTTGTGAGCAAATCACATTTTAATTCACACGTTTATGTTAACTATTTTTAATGTTAACGATAAAGAGATAGATAGATAGATAGAGAGAGAGAGAGAGAGAGAGAGAGAGAGAGCGGAAGGAGGAAGATGGCTTGAAAATGACAACGTCTATCAACTAATAATTTAATGATTCTATTTTTCTGATCAGGCACATTCGTAATTATTTTGTGTATTACTGGTTTGTTAAAGAAATGTCTTTAGAACTGCACACATTTATAGCTCCTTATACATATACTCTTGCTCTATTTATATTATGCTTTCCCGCTCTTTTTACTTTTGTTATATTATACACGTTCTTTCTTTTTCTTTCTTTTTTCTATGCTGTTTCGTTATGTCCTTATATTATTCTTTATTTATATTTATGCTATTCTTTTCTTATTTCTTTTTAGCTTATGCTATTACTTTTTCTTTATATTTGTGTTATTTTATTCATTCTTTCATTTTTTTCTATCTTTATATATAGAGTATTTCTTTATATTCATGCAATTTCTTTCTTTTCCTTTATATTCATTCTATTTTTCATTGTTTCACTTCCTCTCTATATGAAATTTGGTTTCGAAACGAGCATGAAGATTTATTGTATAGTTAGTGACGAATATCCTTTTTGCTATTTGTGCCTCTATAATAAATATTTAGTGTACAGATTGACATGCCTTAATATTTCTCTATTTTTAGGGAAAAATTGATTTTCAATAAAAATAATGACCTTGTTTGAAATTGAGATGCTCTTGATAGGAGGGACTCGAAGCATAAAATTGTGGGTCATTGTACATAACGAGATTTTCTTCATTTACATATCTATTTTCCCCAAATCTATCTATCTATCTATCTATCTATCTATCTATCTATCTATCTATCTATCTATCTATCTATCTTTTTTGGTTTTTTTATTTTCATATGTAAATTTTGTGCTTATATGTATAAGTATCATACTTATCACAGACGTATATATGTACTTATCTTTATTTGCTTATATTATTTCTGCAAATGCCAATGTAAGTCTGCCTGTATATGTGTAAACTGTTCTTGTTATTTGCTTCTTTTGTATTCATATATGCTTAGGCGATCTAAACAATATGTAATGCGCCCCTGTGTGCTTTTACGCATTCATATATGTCAGTGGATGCGTGCCTACCAATATGTAAGCGTGTTCAAGCAAGCGCTAACTTTTCTATGTGTCAATAACCTTTACTCCATTATTTAGAAAGAGGTTGCAAATAAAACTGTCGGCCATTGAACATATGTTATGTTAGTGAAATTAGAAAAGATAAAAAACCTAAATCTTTACAGTTGTATAGTCTTTCTGCCTATTTTATTTTCTATGACACGGTGTGTTTGGGGTCTGAAAAGCAAAAGGTTGGTGCTATTCATCAAATTTTTATCAAATTTTACCCACACTTTTTTAAAAAGAAGAAGAAGAAGAAGAAGAAGAAGAAGAAGAAGAAGAAGGTCCTTATAGATGAGCATGAGGCTTCGAAAACGACAGAAGAGATCTTGAAGAAAAGATGAAGAAGGCAAACAATGTTTAACTTAACGAAAAAGAACATTGAAAACGAAAGGAATGGTTTTATATAATGGTATGACATAATGCTAGTGCGACAAGAGACCAATATTTATCAAGCATTCAGGTCTACTTATTTTTGCGCATCTACTGTAAGATATCTGTTTGCATTTACAATGCAAAAAAAAAAACAACAACTTTTTAACATATCTGGGTTCCGTTCTTTAAATCAAAGTGATGTTACTGTTGGCATCTATGATTTTTAGTAATCATATCCGCTATTAATTTTAGCTACATATATGGATGAATTTCGTGTGTATAATTGCATTTCTATAATCAAATTTTCAGTAGTGTTATTTTTTTAATAATGTTCCTATCACAGTATTTTCAACTGTTTTCAAATTACTACATTCATTATTTTCCTTATTTACTGTTTGAAGGCTAATGCTACATAGTATTGCTAATACGACGTTAAGAAGTAGAATATTATGAGGTCGCAATAATAGATTATTTTTCTTATTATTTCAATTTTAAAAAAGCGAATTTTACAAATATGCTAATTTCTAAATTAACAGACATTTTATCGAGTGTATATTAGTTTATAGAATACGAAATTAAAATCAATTCTATAATATAAAACACATGATATACTATATATATATATATATATATATATATATATATATATATATATATAATAAAATCCGTTCATATTCGCGGATAATCTTTCGCGTATTATGATTGTCAGAAATGAGCTGTAAATTTGATATATGTTATTATCATTCATTTCTCAAGGTACCCAAGCACTTTTAACCTCTTTTCGAGATCATCTTCAGGGTTGTGAGTTATGGTCAGAAGGTTATCATTAGTTACTTCAATCTGCCTTTTCACAAGGTTACTTTAAAATTGCTAGGTAATTTTATTATGATGAGCTGCTGGATTACATAAATTAAAATTTGTGTACTTAGGCAGCAAATTTTCTTTTAAACATGTCGGATTAAATAAATTGCAAACAGTATGTTTGCTTCTTTTAATAAAATCCGTTCATATTCACGGATAGTCTTTCGCGTATAAAATTGAAAGATGTCAGACATGAGTTGTAACGTTGACAAATGTTATAATCATTCATTTCTCAAGATACCCAAGTACATTCAGCCTCTTTCCGAGATCATCTTCAGGGCTGTGAGTTATGGTAACAAGGTTATTATTAGTTACTTCAATTTGCCTTTACACAAGGCTACGTTTATTAAATTTTATCAAACATAAGCAGACATAATGTTTGCAATTTATTTAATCTGACATGTTCAAAAGAAAATTTGCTGCCTAAATACACAATATATATATATATATATATATATATATATATATATATATATATATATATACGATTGAGCACGCCGATTGAGCACTATGGGAAAATGGTAGACTTTAAAACAATATTGTACACACGTTTATGCATCGTTTATTCAGTAATAAATTTGAACACACTCGGCAACTAGCTTGTGTTTACATTCTGTATATAACACGCTAAATCTTTCCTTCCTTCACCCAAGCGCTCATAGTATAGGTTAGAATCGCCGACTGATGTCAGTTCGGTCGGCTTTCGGGCTTGGCTAGAAGCAATAAGATGTCTACCCGTACTGATGAACTGTAATACAGCGAAACAGGACTGTCTGCGGATGAATATATATATATATATATAGTCAGTCAGTATGTATATATATATATATATATATATATATATATATATGTGTGTGTGTGTGTGTGTGTGTGTGTGTATATATATATATATACTCAAATTTTATTAATAAAAAAACTAAGAATTACAAAAAAAAAGAGATAACAGCGTTAGTAATTTCGTTGAAAACATAAAAGTAAATACATCAGAGCCCAAATGAAAATCAGTGACAGAGTTAGTAAATTCTGCACTGTAGAACCTGCATGACCATAAAAGAGCATAAAACAGACTGCGAAATTAACTGCCCCAGGATTATCAAACCAACACGACCTGAAATCTCTAAAATCATCAGAATCATTCTCGATAGAATCAAATTTCAAATAAAAACACGCCTCAAATTAAATCAAAGGATTAACATTAATAATGTCATCTACTAGTTTAACCGCAGAAGTAATAAGACCAATTGTTCGTTTATCCAGTTTGACAACGTGGACTATATATATATATATATATATATATATATATATATATATATATATATATATATATATATAACTGCCTTTTTGTTAACACTTTTTGGTTAGTTTAGTATCGAGCACTTTTCTTTCCTGGTGGTTCGTTCCGTTCGAGGTTTTTTTTCTTTACTGTGAAGAACCGTATGCATTGTCGGTCCTACGCAGTTTTCTTTTTTTTTCCCCTCTTCGTCCAAAGCTCTATAGCCGAGGACGATAACGGAGTTAGATTCTGCTGTTTATTCATAGTCTTTAAAAGTTTCTTGTGTAACATTTTAAGATTAGAATACGTACAGAGTCGGTTTTATTATTATTATTATATATATATATATATGGACTATATATATATATATATATATATATATATATATATATATATATATATGTGTGTGTGTGTGTGTGTGTGTGTGTGTGTGTGTGATGAGTTCTGATACAATGAAACAGTGAAACAGTGTGTGATGTAGGAGTGTTTGCGTGTAAGAGATTAAATGAAGAAAAAAACATTCATAAATTTAACAAAAATTAACAGGTGTTTGATTTATTATTTTATTATTATATTTTTATTGTTTGTTTTGCCGGTGCGTGGGTGTTTGTTTAATTGCATTATTGTGGTTTGTTTTTTAGTTTGGGTCGGGCTGTTTTGTATTGACCTCTTTTATTAACTAGATCTTTTTTCTTAACTTTATGTATACTTTTGATATTACTGCTATGTAGTGGTGCAGTAATAGCAAAAGTTGTAAATTATTTCTGGAAGAGAAACTAACAATAATCAGCTTTAAAAATCAAAGTAAAATGCTAAACAAAATAAACAAGATAATGGAAAAATGTAGAGTTTTTTTTAATCAAATGAGGAAGAAATAATAGAAGACAAATCAAATAACATTTTAAGTGGAAATTCTCTGTTGACCTGTCAATAAATTTTTTTTTTCATTTTGTGCATATTTCACAAAATATAAACCACTGTCATCAAATGTTATTTAGAACATCGATAAACAGAGGATGTTAATTTTATCGTTTTAGATGATTTTTTAATTATCAAATTTTTATCATTCAAATTACTACATTTTCAAATACAAGTAATTTCAAGGGCACGTAATAAAATACATACATAGAAAACAGACAAAAGATCTTTCCATCATATCTTGAATTTGCAACTGGCTTAACGCGCAAGTAAGATTGAGACAACATCACTGATTTCATTCCTTTATGTAGATGTATTATTTGTATTTTATAATAGTCTTTCGTTATAAGATTTAATCGAGAATAGGACATTGCTATACTTAGGTAGCTGTTTGTTTATGAAATCGTTAACTTAATTACCTACATTTCTAAAGGCTATCTTGCTCTTCTTTGTCTCTCATATCAGCTCGCTTGCATTTTGCGTTCTTTTAAAAAGAAGTTAATAGGCTTGCGCTGAAATCGAACAAGAAAATCTTTATTCTTTATTCTTTACTGAAACCAAATATACGAAACAAAATCATCTTAAAATATTTCGATACCTACTAAGCAGATAAGCTTAATAGATACATAAATATTTAGCAAACACAACCAGGCAAAAAGACAAGCGGAATAAATTTGTAGCCTCAGGATGTTGATGCGTCAAACTTTGTAACAGGGAGGTACTGTCTGCATTAAAAGTCACTCTCAAAATGATCTGAATTCAAATGAATTTCTGCTTCGTTTATCATCTTATTGAATCAATACATTTGACACAAGTAGAGGAAAATATGAGAAAATAGATTTAAGCTAACAATTATGAAATGTTTATACATTTATATACACACTTTAATGACAAATAACAAATAATACTAACTAATAATTACATGTGATGTCATAGTTTTTGCGTATCTCAAGTTGATTTGCATATCTCAAGGTTTGCTGATTTATCTATTTCTCTTTCTGTATATATATATATATATATATTAGAAAAAGAAATAGCGTTGTTCCAAACCAGAGAAATTGGTATAGAATTAAAAGTGTGAGAGACCGTGAACGTTTTGTTTAAAGTGTATATTTATTGTTGTCGTTATTAGTAAAAAAATAAAAAATAAAAATAATAAAAAATTAAAAATATTTTAAAATTTTTTTTATTATTTTTTTACTTATTTATAAACAACATTTTAGCCCTCAAAAAAAAAAAAAAAGGAACTCGATACGTAAAGCCACAAGTTTATTCGTCTGAAGAGAGTCAACTTTAAACTCGAAACACGTGTAGCGTCACAAATACCATTATGGACACTTAAAGTATCATAACATGTATAATAACAACAACAATAAATATACACTTTAGACAAAACATTCACGGCCTATCACTATATTTATTCCCCCCCCCTCTCTCTCTCTCTCTCTCTATGTATATATATATATATATATATATATATATATACTAGCAGTATAGCCCGGCGTTGCTCGGATGTAATGAAAGCTTTAAAACTAATCCATGGTCCTGGAGCTCAGACTCAGCCTAATGTATATTTGTGTGAAGTTTGGTAAGAATCAGATAAAAATTGTGGATTTGTATAAAGGACATACAGACAGATAAACAGACACACATACAAACATCTTGCCTTATATATATATATATATATATATATATATATATATATATATATTATCGATTTTCTGCACTATTGTAAGAACTGCAACCTTGAAACTTCTGAATATCGTTTCTTATGTCTTTTTCTATGAGTGTATAAAATTTGATTAAAATCGGACCCCGCCTTCTATAACCCTTTTTTTTCGATTATCGATTTTCGATATTTATCGGGGGTACCTCGACACAAAACCTAGCTAAGAACACTCATAGACGCTTAAAGTACAACTGTGTAAATGTTCAAGAAAATCGGTTCAGCCGTTTCGGAGTCTATAGGTAACGGACACACACACACAGACAATGTTCCATTTATAAATAAGTTTATATATATATATATATATATATATATAAATATATATATATATATATATATATATATATATATATATATATGTGTGTGTGTGTGTGTGTATGTGTGTGTATGTGTGTATGTGTGTGTGTATGTGTGTGTGTGTGTAAGTGTAATTTAAATTCTTTCTTTTCTTCGTGCTTCAATTTAGTAAAAAGCATCTAATAAAATTTTTTTAAAAACCACAATCTAAATATTTCCACCATCATTAACGCTAAAGTAGTAAATATAATAAATATCTTCAATTTTATTGCCAATATTGTTATGATTTTTAGGGCTTTTTATTTCACAAATTTTGTTAACTTGCCTATTAGATCCACATGCATACACACACACTCGCACGAACAAGCGTGCGCAACCCCACTATATATATATATATATATATATATATATATATATATATATATATATATTTATTCTTGTGTCGCCCCAAGCAAGGTATTTTACTGCCACTCTTGTGCAGGGGGTAACATTGAATGAAAGTTATGAGAAAGAGTGACATGTACAGGGTGTGTCTGGAAGAGGTTAAGAGAATTGGTTAAGAGGTTAAGAGTACTGATGAGAGTGGGGTGAACGGAGAAAGGAGCATGAGAAAGAGGATGCAAGCAAGTTAGTGAGACAGGAGATGACTATTGACTTTGCATTTGAATTCTTAACATTTTAGCAGATGCCAATAATCGGACAGGGCTGAGGGACCAGATTACTTACTACCCACTACCCTATCTATATGAGTGACCCACTGGCAGAGAGAGGTAGGGGGGTTTCATTCGGGTGATAGCGGGAAAAAAAGGCATTAAAGTCTAAACTACCTGCAACAAAAATTTCTAACAAGTTAAAAAAGAAAAACTAAGAAGAAAAACGTTCAATTGAGCAGAGTAAAATAAATACAGACATAGTGAAATGTAAACATATATGACAACATTTAAAAAATTCAAGCCTGAATGAAATCTAGCCCGCTGGACATGCGAAAAAAAGTGGCGATTTTAAAAGGTGTAGCGAAATAATTTTTTACTTTTAGCAAAGGCCAACAATCGGATATCTGAAAAACTTCTAAAATTTGACTCAAAATTACTGCCTCATCAGTGGCCAAGACATCAACATAATCAAACATGCACGAAAATCTATTTTATTTTATGATGAATGCCTGTAGAATAAAAAATAAATAAAACAACCGTAATTTCCGCATCTCTAGAGGAGGGCGTATAATTCGGCAGAGGCCTGCAATTTGATCGGACATTTTTGGCTCTGGATTCTTGGGCACATCTTCAATTTATGTAACACAGGCTTTACCGAGACGAAAATCTGATAATACCCCTTAAAACTAGTTCACAATAAGCGGACAAATTCATAAAGGATCAAATAAAATTTTTCAATGACCACGATCTTAATATTTCTATCATCACTAACACTAAAGTCGTAAATTTTTTAGATGTTACCTTAGATGTTATATGTACAATGGTCTGTAAAACCGTACACTAAGGACTCACATAACCATAAACGTATCAATAAGTAATCAAATCACTCCCATAATATCACCAACAACCTACACAAATCCGTCTAATTTTGTTTATCAATAAATACATTTTTGACAATTGTAAAACACATTCATCCTTTAGAAAAAAAAGTAAACTCTACACTATTTTAGAACCCGCCATTAAAAATAAGGTCGGTAGAAATAAGCAGAAATCACGTAAACGTAGCATTATTTAGTTAATTCAACTTTCAGCCATAATATCTAAATAAACATTGGTATATTCTTTCTAAACTTAATTCACAAACATTTCTACCATTCACCTACATTGAAAAAAAAACTTCAATTAAAACAATGTTGAAATCACTTACGGTTGCGCTAAGAACGTAGATCACAACATAATACTATGATATCAAATACATAGTTGGTCTACCTAAATAATATTAGTCACCCTACTACTAACAACAATGAAGCTTCAAAAAATAATTGCAACTACCGAAAAAATAAAACCTGCCCATTGAATGACCAGTGTATGCCCGAAAGTATTGTTTACAGATCTCAGATTCATTCGGAAGATACTGATGTTAAATATTACTTTGGAAGCATTTCTAACAGGTGAAAAATGAGATTTAACAACCACGTATTGTCTTTAAACAACGGCAAAATTACTGCTTTATGCATATATTATTAGAAATTTAAAAAAAAAAACATAATAAAATCCTGGAAAATCGTAGCAAAGTCCAATCTTACAACGGAAAATGTGATAGATGCAACTTATACTTCTGAAAAAAAATTAACGTGTTAAACGATATAATTAATCCTAAACATCTCAATATAAAAGCGATTAAATGATCACATACAGTCAAATAAAAAACTTAAATTCTTAGACGCCGATCGATATAGATTCCTCTATATTCTTTATATATATTATTCTTTCTTTCAATATTTCTTTCTTACTCCCATATTTTCCCCTTTCTTTTTTCTTTCTTTCTTTCTCCTGTAAATATAACTATTAATAATTATGAGTTAAGCCCCATTGATTTTTACTACCTATATTCTAATATTTTTAACTTTTTAAATTTTAATTGTAATTTTAAATTTTATATTTTAATTTTAAATTTAAAAATTAAATATTAATTTTTATCTACATGTAATCTTAGAATATTTAAATTTTTAAGTTTTATGAATATTCATCTACTTGTAATTTTAGAATATGTAATTTTGTACTCTTGTTATTAAAAGAAGCAGTAACTTAATTTTATAAGATTTAATTCCCATGAACAACGAGTAAACTTAAATTTAAATCTATTAAACTATCATTTCGAAATATGCGCCTGATGATTGCAGAACGCATAAAACTCTGAGTCGTACCACAAACGTAGGATAATATATTTAATGAATATTTATTATATATATATATATATATATATATATATATATATATATATATATATATATATATATATATATGTGTGTGTGTGTGTGTGTGTGTGTGTGTGTGTGTGTGTGGGTGTGGACATTGAGGTCAAAATCAATTGTTGATAGTTGGATTCCGGCTTTTTTCAGACCATCTAAAATTGTGTTTAAGCATGAAACAGAATGATACTGCTGAGTGTAAATCTCAATTTCCTCTTTTTATTTTATTTATTTATGAAGGTTCTGTACCTCATATTGAGTACGTCAACCCTTGAATATAACCCATAATATATAGCATACCATAGATCTATATATATATATATATATATATTAGGATCATGCTAAGTTCCTGCTGTTTTCCAACAGATGGCGTTTCCAGAATTGCGTGCGAGTAGTTCCAGATAGTAACGCATCTATAAGGAGTACTATAAGCATTTTGAAATTCAGTGTATGTCATTTCACGTAAGTGTGATAAAATTATTTTTCATTTCATTAGGCATGACGGATTTCGTGCCAAAGAAAGTGTATTTGTGGAGAATTTTACTGCACTACTTTATCCAAAAAATATCTGCAACTGAAGCGCACTGAATTTTCATGCTCTGACGTAAGCAACATTCAGAGTTTAGTTTATCCGTTTCAGAAATAATGATTTTGATGTTGGCAATAAAGAACGCACCGAACAAGTTTGAAGACGAAGAAATGGATGCATCACTTCATGCAGACCCATTTCAGTCGCCAGCTGAATTTGCAGAATCATTAGGAGTTGATTACACATCAATTTCGGAACGTTTGAAAGCATTAGGAATGAATCAAAAGCAAGGACATTGGGTACCGTTCGTGTTAAAACCGAGAGACGTCGAACAGCGTCTTGTCACGTGTGAAGAGCTACTTCAAAGGCAGAAAAAGAAAGAATTTTTGCATCATATCGTGACCGGCGATGAAAAGTGGTTATGCTACAATAACCCTATGCGCGAGGTATACCTGGCTATGCATCAATATCAGCCGCAAAGCCGAATATCTATGGCACGAAAATTCTACTCTGCATTTGGAGGGATCAGCTGGATCAGCTGGGTGTAGTTTATTATGGCTAAGTTGGTTATAGCATGCGGATCTTAACGGTTACTCCCCCATACTCTGAGTGACGCAGGTTCAAATTCTGCAGCAGAAATCAAATTTTTCTGTAATACGCTTTCTCGAACAGAAATAATTATTAAATAAACTGAGCGTCAAATACCAACAAGATCTTCGTTTAAGAACAAAAACCAGTAAATTATAGAAATACTTTATTTTGAATAACCGCCAATTGGTATATATTCAGTTTCTTTAAGTGCGACCAGTTATTTCTGTCTTAGTTTTTTGACAGTTATCATTATTTGCTACAGGTGAAAAATTAAGAGTCAAGAGGATGTCCTGAAAATTGTCAGGGTCTGTCTAACTTACATCAAAAGGGCTTTTCAGAACAGATTTAGAAAATATGCGGTCAATTCAGCATCAATATAATAATTAGAAGGAGCTTCACTCTATGGTGTAAGTAATGCTCGAGGAGTATCGAACAGCTGAAGCACTGAACACAGGCCTAGCTGTTCATGTAAATTTTAATCATCAGTTCATGTGGGATGAAGTGAAAATAATAGACAAGAAAGAACACTGGAGAGTTGGACGCCTGAAAGAATCAGCACATATGCTAGGCTATGTAAACCTCCTTAGAAGGCCTATTATAGAAATAAATACGAAATCAGATAAATAACAACAGTTATTCAATAGTATCAGCTGTAAAAAATAGAAATCTTCAGTGAATGCCGTCAAGCATGACCATCTGCAGCAGAAAGGTTAGGTATAAGGCTCAAAATTATCCACACAGAAACAAGAGCCCAGTGGATTAAAGCGTTAGTTCTTACATTTTGTTGGCATAGTAACTGTGATTTCAATCCCTAGATCGGCAAGCGTGTACCTGGAACAACTAGAAACGGGGTGAACATTTATTAAGCAGTACTAGACGAGGGTAGTGGAACGAGAACAATTGATAAATGATTCAGTTTAAAATTCCCTGTAGGTTACAATGATCGCCATAAACCTGATGAAAGTCGGAAGAAACAGACGAAACGTTGAAATAATAATAACAAAGATGAGGTCCGCGTGTAAAGGTGTTTTTGTCAATCAATTTACAAGTTACAAAGATTTTTCACTGAAAATAGGGTGCAGTTATAGTGTACGTTGCCTTAGCGTTCTTTTAGCCATTCAGATGGATTCCTGATTTATAGGCAAACGACTGCCAGAAGAGAATTGATAAGCAGTATGTCAAGTGAAGAATTTACTCAGCTTATTTGTTTTCGATTTCCCTTGTCGATATAAAGTAAAGAATCGTCATAAAAAGTCGATTTTAAAATGGATTTTCCTATTTGCTTTTAAATTTTTTTTGTTCACATATCAATACAAAATTGTTGTTTTACACTGACACTAGATTTGCATTTATTATTTTAAGCATGTTTATCTGTTAGAATATCAATAAATTTCACATTTTATGCATAAATCAAGTTCTCGGACGGTATTTTTTCACTTTATTTGTATATAAGCATGAGTTATATTTTAGCATTTCAGATATATTGCGTCGATATTTTAGTGTAATCACGAATAAAGTTAAAGTTATTACTATAAATTTAAGTGGGTCTATTTGAATGCGTTCAAGTGCGTAGTTATTCATTTTGAGCGCTTGCTATTTTTTCAACTACGCATAAATGTAAATAACATTGATTTAGTAAATATGAAATATATTTCTATTTACTGAAAAAAGAATACAGTATATATTGATCTTGAGATATTTTATTAAATAAATAAAAATGGCGGGTTAAATATTCACATCAAGCAATATTGAAGCCTTTATGACATTATCTTCTTGTCGACTGCTTACACATATCTATATGTTTCTTTGCCGCTATTCATTTAATCAGTAGTGCTAAGTCTGGCTCATGATATGATTTGCTGGGGTATCTAATAACCAAAGGGCCGCTACGACTTTAAAGAAATACAACAGTTAAAGATAGATTTTCTATAGATCCGAATTCACGTTGAGAACATCTGAAACAAATACGTTACTAGTTTCTTCGCAAAAGTAAATCGAGACAAAAGTTATCGGAGAAATTGATATTCCTGCGAGATGAATCTCAGTATTTGAACGTCATTCGCGTTTCCTTTGTCTCGAGTAAAATCTTATTACAGCTGAGAACGAAGAGAAGATTAAACGAAAATGAAAAAGATTCATCGGTGACTATATGTTGCCCAAAGTGTACGTCATAAAGCAACTTCGGGCAGGATGGATCCCCGGTAAAGGCATGTTGTAATGGGGTTCGTCATAAAGGTTAGAAAAGCGGAGGGACACAACGTTGGAAAATAAACATATGAACCGATATTAGGGATCAAGTTAATGCTATGGAGAGTAAAGGTAGGTCTGGGTCAGCGAAGATTGCAAAAGGAGCATGTCGGGTTACGTTTGAAAGAACAGAAACGAACGATCAGATTGATGGGGTAAATGTGATTAGAGATCAAGTAAGACTGAGATATGACATGAGAAAAAGAAAAGAAAGGGTCTTATGGAAAGAGGCAGTGGTTTATAATCAAAGGAATAGATATGAAATGTAGCAAAGAAGAGAAAAGAAAAATACACATGGAAAGGAAATGAAAAGAAGAAAGAGAGAAAGAACGTGACTGATCAAAAGGAAAATGAGTGAAAATATAATGGAGTCTGCAAAACTAAAAAAATGATTGAATCAAAATTAAAGCGATAAGAAATGACTGGGAGAATTAAAAAGAAAATGAAAAGGGAAAGCAAATATTAAAAAATGAGGTGGTATGCGAGGAAAATAAAAGGGAACCAAGGAAGATTAAAATATAGGAATGCAATAAAATAGAGAGTGACAAGATAAAAGGATTGAGTAAAATGAGAAAAATCTAATATCAGATACAAATGTATATGGTAATAAAGGAAAGATAACCAGGATAAGAAAGAGTGAATGAATTTAGAGAAGAAAGAAGGAAAGAAAGAAAGAAGGAAAGAAAGAAAGAAGGTCAAAATGCAAAGAAAGCAGAAAGGAGGAAATGTAGTATGGAAGTAATGAAAGAAGTAAGTAAAGAAGGAAATAAATAATTATGTAAGAAATGAAAGAATAAAAAAAGGGAATGAAAGGCAAAAAAAGAAGAAGAGAAAAATCTAAGGAAAGTCGGAGGAAATGTGATCTGGAAGGGAGGAAAAGAGTTAGGAAGCATGGAAGAAAAGAAGAAAGAAAGGAAGGAAGAAGAAGAAATATTCTTGAGAGGTTTCAAAAGAAGATAACGAAAGACGGTAAAAAATATTCTGAAAGGAAAAGTGAATTTGAGAAGAACATGAATGAAGCAATCAATAAGTGCAAAATCGAGTGAGAGATGCAGGGAAATAGTGTAACGCAAAGAAGAAAGGGAAGGAGTACAAAATATCAATGATTGAAAGACAAATCAGTAAAGAACGAATCGTAAAAGAAAAAAGAAAAGAAGAAATGCATTTGGAAGCAACACATTTGAAAATGAAAATAAGGTAGAATCGGAGGAGCGCAGTGAATGTAGAAAAAGAAGAGGACAAACAGAGTAAGAGAGTGAGAGACGGACAGACAGACAGGCAGAAAAAACAAAAGAAACAGAGTGAATGTTAAGGGGAGATAAATCCACATAATGTAAACCGTGAACAGTCATTATTATTAAAAAAATCATGAGAGAATGATATTCATAATCAGCAGACTTAAATATTGAAACAAAATGAAAGAATGAAAATATTTAATAATATTAAGGAAACTTTTTACTTTCTATGTAAAGGAAGCTATAACTAAATTGAGAAGCAGATACCTGTTATTGTTTAGGTAAAAAGTGGTTTAAACGTAAACAGTTATAATCCATCATTTCTGAAGTTTTGTAATGTCTTCTAAGGACATATTTAATTATTTTGTTTAAACTTTTCTCAATTTTTTTTAAAATCTTGGTATATATACAAGTATAGACTTGATAAACCACAAGAAGTGTCGAAACAAAATAGCTACTTTTGTAGTGATATTATAACATATTTATGTTATAAATTCTAAATAAATATTATATATGCGTATGAGTACGTGGTGTGTGTGTGTGAGAAAGAGAGGTGCGTGTGTGCGTTCTCGTGTATATTTCCTCACACACGAGCACAAAAAAAATAGATAGATAGATAGATAGATAGATAGATAGATAGATAGATATAAACCTAGCAGTATCAGGTTATTAATCAGAATAGAAATGTATCTATCTATCTATCTATCTATCTATCTATCTATCTATCTATCTATCTATCTATCTAACATTTCTTATTCCCTGTCTAAGTTTAGGATATTTTTAATCGTTTTTGCAGTTTCATTTCTTTCTTAAATATTCATTCATCTTTTTTCTTGTTATCATTTTTGTTTTTTCTACGCTAATCATTCTTATTTGCATGACTTTCTTTCTTACTTAAACCCTTGTCCTGTTTTTATCTTGTATTTTACTTTTTAATCTTATCATTCAAATCTCACACTCCTTTCCTGTCTCTCCTTTCTATTCTTCCCGTCGAATATTTCTGTTCTCAGATCTCTACAAATCCCTACAACCTTTATTATAATGCCCTCGCCTCCGCCATCATATTCCGGGTTTCAGTGTTTCCAATTGTCCAACCTCCGGATACTCTACGCATTAACTTTGATAATTAAATTGGAGCGAGCTTCTAACCTGTGCATATAAAACTTCTGAGGACAACGCTCGGTCGATCGAGCGTAAAATGTAAAGTTAAGCACAGTGCCCTACAGGGTTAGCAGTGGGTAAACCCGATGTCAGGCACTTGACGGTAAAACGAGATAGAAAGAGGAAGAAGAGCGCATGCGCACGACAGGTCAGACCTGTCGCTTTCTGAGAGGTAGATGGAAGTGTACAAGAGTTGGATGGGGTCTACAGTTTGATTGGTTTGGTAGTTGTGTTTGTGGTGCTTGTGGGTGGTTGGCGATGTTGGAAGAGTCGCTGTATGAGTGGTTTTTGGTCTTTCGTTTCTACTACTTACTCTCCCTCTTTGTCGTCCTCCATTTTATCAGGGAACCTTCACCTCTTGTCCGCCATTTTGCTTAGTGGATCGATCATGTGCCGACTTATATGACAGGCAATTTCACAAAGGTGAACCTGCCCTGGCCGTGACTGACGTCTATGTATGTGATTAGGGAGAAATTATAAAATGAAAAGCCAACAGTACAAACAAGTAAACTAGAAAAAAAAAATTAAAAAAATGCGTTCGAAGATGAAACAAAGGAGAAAATGGTGGTCAGGATCGAATGAAGAGACAGAGGGAAGCAGAGAGTAAGTAAGGGTGAGAGTAAAAGAGTCGGAGTCAAGGAAATAGAGAAAGAGGTAAGGAAATATTGAGAATAGGATAAAGGCAAAAAATGCAATTGAAGTCCTCAAAGCAAAAATAAATAGATCAATGGCCCGTGGAAAATTAGAGGAGCAAACGAACATGAGGCAAATAAAATGCAAATAACGGTAATAATAAATACAAGACAAATTTTTGTAATTGCTGCTTCTGGTCATGTGTTTTTTAAAACGTTTTTGATGACATTTTTATGCCTTGGTTATCATTCTTTTCTTTACAGGTTCTAGAATAAAAATAATAGAAAAAACTTTATGACACTTCCATGAAATTATATTTCCGTTGGTTATACCCAGACATATATTACTTGTACAAACACACACACACACACACACACACACACACACACACACACACACACACACACACACACATATATATATATATATATTATTTGCACATCTATCTATCTATCTATCTATCTATCTATCTATCTATATATATATATATATATATATATATATTCGTAATGCACATACAAGCCAGTTTCGATGTATCACATCTCATCAGTTTGCCTAGACATCTACTTGCTTCTGGCCGAGATCGAATCTGGACCGATTTCAATCGTAGTCGCTACCCCCTAATCCATAAGCTCATGGAATCAGAGAAGGAAAATTTTAGCGTGTCATATATATATATATATATATATATATATATGCGTTGTATATAAATATCTATATAAAGTGTTGAGTTGTGATAGTTTTTGCTACAAAGATTGTTACTTTTTCAGTAGTTTTACTGATAAAAGTTACTTTGGCAAGCAGGTTTTTTTTTATCACAACGTGTTCGAATTTGTGGGGACAGAAGTTGATAGCTGTGGAAAAACCTAACGCC
The DNA here is from genome assembly GCA_037127315.1 of Ascarosepion bandense. Lineage (NCBI taxonomy): Eukaryota > Metazoa > Mollusca > Cephalopoda > Sepiida > Sepiidae > Ascarosepion > Ascarosepion bandense. The sequence goes on from JBBBDQ010000191.1 coordinate 3,653,207, forward strand.
AAAGGTAAACATAACTGTGTCCTCTCGAAACATTGAAATCGGCATAAACATGTTCAGTTAAAGTGACAAATTCTTTACACTAAATCTATCTATCTATCTATCTATCTATCTATCTATCTATCTATCTATCTATCTATCTATGTGTGTGTGTGTGTGTGTGTGTGTGGTAAAGTAGATTTTAGCAGACATTATTTTCTATTAATATAAATCTCATTCTTAGCTGTCATGAAAGGAAAAGGCTATATTGAATCAATTGCTAAGAATTTGGTTCACTATCGTGCGATAAATTTTTTCTTTTCGGAATCTATCATAAATTTCTATAAGTCTATCATTCGTGCATGCTTGGAATATTGCTGCAACATATGGTCTGGTGCCCCTGATATTTACATTCAGCTTCTGGATAAAAGTTAATGAAGAACCAGCAATATTATCTTTCCTGATCAGTCACTTTCCATTAGTGTAAGGGTTGCCTGACTGTAGGTTTTATATTAATATTTTCATGGTAATTGTTCGCTATGGCACCCAGTATCTTTAAAACATTAGGAACAGTACTAGACTTGCATCAAGATCTCAACAATTTAAAGTTGTGCTTGCTAGATGTAAATTCTATGCTAAGTTTCTTTTCTTTCACTTCTTGTTTGTGGAACTCACTTTCGGCTCCATTCATCCCAACCAACTTTAATCAGTAAAAATCTAAATACAATGTCAATTGCTATTTACTTTCATCCTGATTACTCTTTTCTCTTCCCGCACATTAGTAATGCTTCTGTTCCTGATTTTTTCGCACCCTGTAACCACTTATATCTTAGTGAATTAACTGCCTTACATAGAATGAAATCAATTAAAAATGCACATTTTACGTTGAAACTTTTATGTATCTATATATGTTAACATTAGTTTCGTACCCATTTGGACACAGGATGTCGGATAAAAATTCTTTGAAACTTCTGTCGTTTATACTTCGGGTACAAAACTGAAGATAGACTTACATTCTCAAAATGTAAATGCGACGTCATTTGCCATTAACTATTTTCCCGAAGCCTGTACGTTTATCATTTTTTCTCGTCATTAAAGTCAATCCAAGTCTTGCGTTTTAATGTTATTATCGCATTGCTTGTTGTGAAATGATTAAAAAAAAAACGGTATATATTCTCCTAAGTTGAAATAGCTATAAAGTTTTAAGGGATTGTTTGATGTTTGAAAGGTTTGCTCGATGTAACACACACTTGCGTATACAATATCATTCATAAATACCTACTGGCACTTATATAAGCTTTAAAAATATAGTGTGGTGCACAAATACATTTTTGTTGGTAGAATTAATCTGTGGGAAAATGTATGCGTGTATTAACGCTTTTTATTTAAAATCTCATGTAGAATTTTGTATAGGCTAATGCGTTTTCAGTATAACAATAAGCATAAAATAGTAGAAACAGTTATACCATAAACCTTTAAATAAGTTTCTGTTTTGTTTCTCATTAGAAATCTAGTCTGGTCTTATATTCATGAAATTAAAATCAGAATGACAAACGCAAAAATTATTATTATCACCGTCCTAATTTTATTGAAATAATTCTTTTATCTTAATGTAATCCATACAGAGTAGATACCTCCCCTCCATTTTTGATACTTAAGTTTTAAATTGAATTTTTAAAAATAAAAAAAATTCTTGAAACTATAATTTTAGCTTAATTGAAAGCTAAATAATTAAATTTACTATTTTCACTAATTAAAATACTCTAGTATTCAAAAAGAAATTATATTCACTGGAATCTAAAATTTTGAGATTTTTAAAAAATTTTCAATTTTTCGCTATTTTGTGAGCAATCGACACATTTTTAAACAAAAGTTAATAATCGGTTTTAAAAATCTTGCAAAAATAAAATATACATTTTTCACTCATTATTTTTCAAAAATTATCAAATTCAAAGTTAAATCAATCTGATTTGAAACAAATATTAGTTGTTTATAGCATGAAATTTAGAATAAAAGTACTTCTTAATCACAAAGGTCTTACTCGTTGTCATAGTAGGCTATGGCAGCACCTGTGAATCAATCTAGAAGTATGTTGACCAAAATTAACATAACACAGTTTAACATTTCATAAGGGGAACAACCCTTGAAACATGTTACATTGTAATGATAAGTCTCATATAAGCTTCCATAGTAAAATAAAATTTGCAGGTTAGCATGATAAAATAATCAGAAAGTATTTAAAAAACTTAATTCTAAATGATCTGTATTAAGCTTTTGAATTTTTGATTTGCAAATAAGGTCTGTTTTTAATGAATTAATAACCGAAGACACTGAGTAACTAAAAGAAATTTAAAAGAATGTTTAAATTTTAATTAGCAAAGAAAAAATGAAAATAATTCTTATAAAAAATTCGTTATTCATCAATTTTTCTTCTTCTTTAGAAGTTGATATTCTAAAATATTATTATTTATAAAATCAATTAAAACTTTATTTACATTAGAAATAGCGTAGTTGTAATGCATTTTCTATTTTATTATTCGGAGCAGTTTTTTGGATAAATAGTCTCGTAATTAAAGAAAATACATGATTTACATTCCCTAATGAGTCCTGCCTTTAACTAATAAATTAAAAATTGGTATAGATAATGTATTTCTAGAAGTTTTATGTAATTAATTAGAGTGGGAGGTAGCAGATGTAAAAATATATTTAGCAAAATTTTCTAAAAATAATAACTGCATAAATAATTTCATTCATTTGTGAATAAGTCCTGAAAGATTGATTAATTCAGGCAATTGGTTGATTTTTGCAAGAACTTTCAAATTAATGTATCTTTCAACGCTATAAACGACTTGCGCAATATTACGTTTTCCTTAATAATCACAGGACGTAAACATAGTTTTAATTACTGGCGGAAAACAAAAAAAGAAATTTTAACTAAAATTTCAAACTTGCTAGAAAGGATTAAAAATTAAAAAAATTAATGACAACAAAATTTGATCTTTCTTCTTAATAATAACATAACGATTTTGATAATAAAACTTTGTTTTTATTAAGTTTGAGCCCTTTTAACATCAAGCTTTACTGTTTATTCGGCAATTTTATAGAGGTACCGAATACAGAGTGCATAAAAAATATTTTTACAAACATTAGAGGTCAGGTTTTCCACACCAAAACAAGGAGAAAAGTCTGTATAAACATATGACCGCAAATCCTTCATTTTTGAGTTATTAAGTTTAAAGAAAATTTACGGTAGATGGTGTTGTGTTACCATATAGATTTGTAATTCGTGGACGTTTGTGTTTAGTTTGTCTTCAACGTTTAACGTGTTTAGTTGTGAGTTAAGTGAAAAGTTTTCCATTTAATAATGGGAGGATGTTCATATCGTGTACAGGCAGGTATGATTTATACATACGGCCAGGCTGATGTTAATGGATTCGAGGTTGCACAGTTGTATCAGGTTGCGTTTTCAGACCAAATAACCAATGATGTCATTTAAATATAAGGAGTTTTCGTTGTTTATACATGGTGTATCAAAAATACTTTATACAAACTTTGGGGTCGGGTTCCTCACCCTAAGTAAAGACAAAAGCCCATGTAAACCTATTTCTGCAAATAATTCGTTTTTTTTTTTGTTAGTAGGTTTAAAAAGTTTCGCGGTAAATGGAAAGGTGTTGTCATGTAGGTTATGTAACATTTGGTACTTTTATTCTATAGATTATTTCCCTTCAATACTCGTGAACATTAAAATCTAACAGTCTAAAAACCAATTAGAACATTTAATGTACTGCAACCATTGCCACAGTGATATGTCCAGGGCATGTTTGCTTGACGGGGCATATCTCTTCAGACTGGTTTCGAGCCCAATCAGCCCTGCTATTTAATCTATAACTGGACGGACAAGGAGTTCATAATTTTACCAATCGTGTTTTTGCGAAAATGAGCCTAACGAACGCGGTTAGATTTCGAACTCGACTTGTCGATTTATCTTTCCGAGTAGCTAACAACTCACCAAGAAAAAAAAAGAAGGAAACGTCATATAATTTCATTATGATAATTAACACATTAATTACTATTTTCTTATGATACTCTGCCAGACTGCAACCAAAATTAGTGGAAAATTGTTCTTCGAATTTTACACCTAATTATTTAAAAATTTGAATATATTTCTAATACTATTGCTTACTCAATACAAATCCAATGATCGACACAAATCAGGACAGTAGCGTGCAGATAGGGTGGCAAAGGGTGCGACGGCTCCGGACATTCATATCGGGAGGGCATCCACTCGAAGAAGAAAATAAAATTTTAGTTTTTAAAATTTGAAATTGTCTCTATTAATTTCGTTGTAAAAACGCTATACAGTCTCACAAACTGGTGTGAATGAGAATCTATGATTTGGTAAACAAGAACGGAGTAGGCTACCCGTGCTTGAGTTTTAGGAACATTCAACCAAGGAGATGGCCCCGAGTATCACCAAACCTCTGCACGTCACTGAGCCAGTGGATTATTGAATAAGGATTTTTTAATATATGTTCTCCTAAGTTGAAATAGCTATAAAGTTTTAAGGGATTGTTTGATGTTTGAAAGGTTTGCTCGATGTAACACACACTTGCGCATACAATATCATTCATAAATACCTACTGGCACTTATATAAGCTTTAAAAATATAGTGTGGTACACAGATACATTTTTGTTGGGAGAATTAATCTGTGGGAAAATATATGCGTGTATTAACGCTTTTTATTTAAAATCTCATGTAGAATTTTTGTATAGGCTAATGCGTTTTCAGTATAACAATAAGCATAAAATAGTAGAAATAAACCCTTAAATAAGTTTCTGTTTTTTTTTTCTGATTAGAAATCTAGTTTGGCCTTATATTCATGAGATTAAAACCAGAATGACAAACACAAAAATTATTATTATCACCGTCCTAATTTTATTGAAATGATTCTGTTATCTTAATGTAATCTATACAGAAGAGATACCTCTACTTTTAAGGAGGTAGTAAGGTAATCATATTAGAATAAAATAAAAGATACATAACGAGTGACTCAAGACTTGAGGAGCAGTAATCGAAAGCGCCTACTTTATTTTTTTCTAATTATTTTATACCAAGCAAGGCAGAACTGTCACTGGTGCGCATAGGATTACATAAGAAGTGAATGAGGAGCAAGCGGAACAAGTTACGTTGGTGTCAGAGAATGTGTAATAGAAGTATGAGAAGACTGGTATGAAAAGGACTACACGAGAGTAGAATGGAAATGAAGAAGAACATGTCATAGGGTTGTAAGTCAAAGTATGCGCGTCAAGAAGATAAGAGATGGCAATTGATTTTGCATTTAAATTCTTCGAGATTGTAGCTGTCAGGGAAGCAAGTATACGGAAGTGAATTCCACAGGCAGGAAGTTCGAGCAAAGAAACTGGTAGAGTAGAAATTGCAGTTACATTTGATTGGTAGTATCTAGCCACTAGTCTAGTATCCCGATTAAATTCACGCAGACGGGCACCAGGGAGCTAAGCTCATCGGAGCAGAAGCCATGAAAATATTTGGAGAAGAGACAGAGGAAAACCACATTACCTCAGTGAGAAATAACTGCAATTGGACTATCAGGTCGGAATTTTCATTGCAGATTCTCCGTTGGATTTTGTCAAGAAGACCGAGAGGAATAGCAGGGACACAGGATCAATTGTGACAGCAGTATTCAATGCACGGGTGAATGGTAGATTTATATATGTGTAAGATGAGTTCAGATGAGAAAAACTCCCTGGCCCTACACAGGGAACCAACCTTCTTAGCAGCAGATTTAGCTATGGATTCAATGTAGTCATTCTACTTGAGCTAGGGTGATACAGTTAGGCTGAGGATGTTCGTTTTTGAAGCATTAATTTACGAGCCATTTCTTACCTCAGTTTACCACAGATTGGAGGTCTTTTCAAGATCAGCAGCGAAGTTTGCTTTGTCAGCCTTGACAGATTTATTATCGAGCCAGGATTAAATGCTTGTCAGCATAGATACCTACTTGGGATCTGTCTTAAATTAGTCATTTCGTTGATGAAGATCAGAAAAAGCGTAGAACCTAGAATAGTGACTTGAGGGACACTCGCGTTCGTATGGTAGTATCTGAAAGCATGCTCATTCAATACAACCTTCTTTACGCGATTTGCAATGAAAGACTAGATTAGGTCAAACAATCGTCGAGTTATTCCGTAGCTCTATAGCTTGCGTAGAAAGTCAGCATGCCAGACTCTGCCAAATGCTTTGGAGATATCTAGTACAACAGCTCGAGCTTCGTCGTTCTTATCGAGAGCCTGGTATATATACTCTGTCATGGTCGTTAACATCAGCAGTAGAACTGGTCAAGCGGAAACCATATTATTCATGGGAGAAGAGGTTGTGAGATGTTGAACTACTTCAGCATTAATAATAGCCCGAGCACTTTGCCAAAAATTCGTAGGAGGCTGATAGGTCAATAATTAGAGAGGTCTCAAGAATACGAAAGGTATGAGTGTACATATGGCGAATCTTAGTTGTCAAGTTCTGGTCTGGTCTGGTGGTACTAAGGAATATTACTAGTCTGAAAATAACGATAGAGTAGCCAGTGAGTCGAGCGACGCTTTGTTTATGAGGAAGGTGTTGTAGAATGGAAAATAAATAATCACCCACAAGGCTGCTTAAACTCTTTTGAACACTGTCAAAGTCGGAAAATAAGGATTGAGCAGCTCCAGCTAAGATAAGGCAGCAATACTTCTTTAAAGATAGAACATGTTAGCAAGAGTCAGTTGCTTTGTGGAGTGGGACAAAGAACTGACCATTTTTCCAGCATCTTAACCAATGTATTGTTTATTCGAATTCCACTTAATGCCTGGTGCCGGCTGAAAGGAATATCAACAGAGGCAAGGAGTGTCATTGAGAATATAACCGTTCATCATGACTTGAAAGAAACTCAGGGTCTGCTTAGTGATGATGGAACGTTATTAGTTTGATTTTAGAGATGTTGAATGTATTCAAGCCTGGTTATCACAAAAGAATTGTGCAGAGTAGTGGCATGCCGCTTCCTATAATTTCTAAAATCCTCCTATTGCACTCTCCCCAAGATACAACTTATATCCGATACATTAATACATTACTACCAGAATATAGGGCGATAGATGAAACATCATGGGTCATACAATTGGGATAAAATATAGATCAAATGTAGCTTAAAATCTGGCATAATGAAAATGTCAGGAGCAAAACAGAAAACGTTTATAAATTTAACATACTTCGGTTTTATTTTCTGATCGAGCTTAAATATAAGCGAAACATGCTAATTTTATGAACGTCTTCTATTTGTTTCTTATTCTATTACACACACACACACACACACACACACACACACACACACACACACACACACACACACACACATATATATATATATATATATAAGTTATATTTAAATTAGCAGGGAAAATTTAAAAAATATTTTTATTTATTCCTAGCAAGTTAGTAATTAAATAATATCATACAAAGTAGAAAATATAATTTCGAGTGTAATTATTCTATAATCTTGAGTTATTATATTCATTTATTGTCCTGACATAGAATGAAAGACAATTTCTAGTCTTACACTAAATAGTTACAAATGGAAATCGATGTTATATAATATACATGCATAAAACAAAAAATAATGTAAAACTCCAACTTATTCTTAAGAGGAATAAATCATTGCTTGAATTTAATAAGAAAACAAACCAAATATGTATTTTACACGTAACTGTAAAGTAACAAACAATTCTCAGTAATATATATATATATATATATATATATATATATATATATATATATAAATTATATTTTAATTATATGTATATATAAATATATGTTAATTATATTTTAATTATATATTATATGAATATATATTAATTATATATATATATATATATATATATATATATATATATATATTCTGAATTTTAATGCTTTCAAAACGAAACTGCTATCATTTAACCACCATAGACAACCTCTTCTACACCCCCACCCAACAGAATGAATCAGGCTAGTCTACCAGAAAACAAAACACTGCACCTCCTAGGTCTAAATCTATCAGCCGACATCAAGTGTAGTGACTACATTGAATCAATAACTAAATCTGCTGCTTGGAAGTTTGGTTCCCTTTGTAGGGCTAGGATGTTTTTCTCGTCTAAACCTCTCTTGCACATATATAAATCTACCATCCGTCCGTGCATTGAGTACTGCTATTCTTTTCAGGCTTCTTGACAAAATCCAATAAGCAATATGTAATATAATTGATCTTGACCTGTTTGCTCAACCTCAGTTACTTTCTCACCGGCGTAATGCTACTTCCCTCTGTCTCCTCTACAAATACTTTCACGGCTTAGCTCCCTGGTTCTTCCTCTTCTTGAATTTAGTCGAGCTACTAGACTAGCAACTAAGTCCCACCCCTTTGCAGTGAAACCAATCAAATGTAACCGCAATTTTTTCTCTCCCAGCTTCTTTACTCGCACTTCTCGCCTGTGAAATTCCCTTCTGTATACCTGCTTCCCTGATAACTACAATCTCCAAGATCTTAAATACAAAATCAATTGCCATCTCTTATCTTCTTGACTCAGACCATTTCCATGACAACCCTTGTATCATGTTCTTCTTCCTTAACACTCCACTCTTATGCAGTCCTTTTCACATCTGTATTCTCATTCTGTTTTACGCATTCTCTGATTCCCCTGTAACTTGTTCCTGGTTCTTTTCTCACCTATTCTGTAAACCCCCTGCGCACCAATGGCAATTCTGCCTTGCTTGAGGTGAAATGATCATATATATATATATATATATATATATATATATATATATGTGTGTGTGTGTGTGTGTGTGTGTGTGAGAGAGAGAGAGAGAGAGAGAGAGAGAGATTAAACGGCAAACATTTTGTCTGCTTATTTTTAATAAAATCCTCTCTTACTCACGGATAATCTTTCGCGTATTATAGATGAAAGTTGTAAGAAATGAGCTGTAACTTTGACAGGTGACTTTATTATTCACTTCTCCATGTTCCCAATTACTTTCAACATCTATCCGAGATGTGAGTTGTGGAAACAAAAATACTACATTCATGTTAATTCTTTAAATAACATGCGTATTGTTTTCTACGTTCAAATGTAAGTCATGTTCACAACAATGAGTCAACATTGTCTATATATATACTACATTCATGTTAATTCTTTAAATAACATGCGTATTGTTTTCTACGTTCAAATGTAAGTCATGTTCACAACAATGAGTCAACATTGTCTGATGACAAGGTAAAAACCTCGAAACATAGAAATTTCACGTGTCGCAATGTAAATTAAATTAATTTTAATTAAAAAACAAATTTAATTATATATAGATACATAGGCATCCACAGACAGATCTGTTTCGCTGCATCATAGATCATCAGTACGAGTAGACACCCGATTGCTTCTAGCCAGGATTGAAACCCGACCAAATTGAAACCCGACCAAATTGAAACCCGACCAAATTGAAACCCGACCAAATTGAAACCAGTCAGTGATTCGACCTCTGAGCTATGGGCTCTCGGTTGTGGAGGACAAACTTTAGCGTGTTATATTCAATGTAAACACACGCCTGTAACCGAGAGTGTTCAAATTAATTACTGAATGAACGATTATATTTGGACATGTTTATATGTACTTTTGACTTTGCTTTGATATTAGAAACTCGCTTCCAAAGTTTGTAAACGTATTCTTTATAAATATGTGTGTGTGTGTGTGTGTGTGTGTGTGTGTGTGTGTGTGTAAAATTCAAAAAGAGAGAAAATTTATTCCCTATGTGGTGAATTTGTGATCCAACATGTTAAAATCATATCTCTCTCTATATATATTATCTTTCGAGCAGCCAACAGTTCCGGCTTCAAATATTTTAACCATTGTGGATTTGTTTTAGTCACCGTAATCATAAAAAATAATTTAGTAACAACAGACCCAAAATGCAAGATATTAACTTGAATAAAACCTTCTAACAAATATTTTTAAGCAATAAATTTTTGCAGAAAGTCTGAAAGGAAACATTTTAAATTTATAAGTTTATTAAATTCAACGAAAGCGCAAACCTATATATATATATATATATATATATATATATATATATATATATATATATATATATGTTATGGATTTAACTGAAGAAAAAAACATATAGGCCTCTATTAACTAGAATATTCATTTGAAAATGGACCTTCTTACGATGCAGATGATCGAAAATATCATTTTAGCGAGGGCAAATTACAATAAAAAGGGGAAACAAACATATTTTTTATTTTCATCAAATTGTTTTTAGCAAAAATTTTCATTTCTTTTGCTACAAATCGCCAATAACCTGCTCAGGCAGAGAAGATACCAAATAGCAGAAGTACAAAAGAATACACGTAGCGAAGATTAAAAGATATTAGGATATTACTGTATGCAGCTTCAGGAAAGATCAATAGAAAAGATAGAGTGATTCAAAGATGAAACAACATTCGGTCAATATCAGTTGAAGTCTGCTTTTTCTAGATGACACTCTTTACTCAATGCTGTACGTCTAACACTGGAGTTGAAAGCATTCAAACGATCAGAGAACTTTGAACCCGATTCCTAATCTGCGAGGGATTTCAGTCCAAGGAGACTTTGGAATTAAGATTAAAAAGGTCAGAGTTTTTCTAGGGAAAACTGTGTAACTTTGTGATAATACTACTCGGAAAGTTCAAATTGAAAACTCTGCGTGAGAGTAAGGATTTAAGATAACTCGGTTCAAAGTTCAAATGACTCGCCGGCTTACAGAGCAGAAAACAAACTTTGACATACACCAATTTTTTACAGTTCTTCTTCTTCTTCTTCTTCACGTGCCGTGTCCCTTCCGGACGTAGGCGATCGTGGCCTTCCACTTGGATCTGGTTCTTTTCGTTCTCAATTTTTCTCTTGGTATCTCTTCTAAGCCCCGCTCCGTCAACGATTTGCTCAGACCTAACAAGTACGTCTCGCGCCGCTTTCCACTGTCTCTTTTTCCATGTATCCGACCTGTGAGTATCAAGTTCTCTAGTCCTTCCTTCCTCATTTTGTGTCTCAGAAACCTCATATGTCTCTTCCTAATATTTATTATCAGTTTTTCTTTCGTTTGCATCCTTTCCAACACCTCATCGTTGCACAAGTGCTCTGTCCATGATATCCTCAGCATCCTTCTGTGAAACCACTTTTCTACTACTTTTCCTTCATCTTTGATGAGATTGTCTAGCATTCACATTTATACAGAAGAACAGATATCACATAGCACTCCAGCACTCTTTTCTTTGTTTCTAATGAGATTCTCCTGTCTTTCGGTACTCTGGAGAGCTTCTGAAACTCATCTTTGGTCATGCCACTGCGTCTTTAGAACTCCGTGTCGTATTTTCCTTCCACTGTCACAACACTTCCAAGGTATTTGAATGTTTTACTTGTTTTATTTTAGATTCCCCAACTTCCACTTGGTATATTGGTCTCCTCTTTTTGCTGATGACCATATATTCAGTTTTCTTGAAGTTTATGCTCAGTCCTTTTCACTTTCTTTTGCTAACTTCTGTAGATGGTCCTGCATTTTCCTTTCCGTATCTGCTATCAGTACCGTGTCATCCACATGTCGGATATTGTTGAGATTGTGGTCAAATCCTGGCAAGGTTTTTATTTTTCTCATAATTTCTTCGCTGTACAGGTTGAAAAGATTCGGTGAAAAACACATCCTTGTCTTACGCCCCTTTTATTTTTGCATGAGTTCACCTCGTATCTGTACACAAGCGGTTTGCTGCCACTATAGATACTTGATTATCCTGACGTCTTTTACAAAAATGTCGCGCTTGTCGAGCATCTCTATCAAGTCCCTATGTCTACTTTGTCAAACACTTTTACTTAGTCAATAAAGCACAAATAAAGGTCCTTCTGTGTTTGTATTGCTCGTTCAGATAGCATTCTGAGCATGAATATCGCATTCCTTGTTCCGGTATCTTTAACGAATCCACATTGTTCTTGTTCTATCTCTGGGCTGATTTTACTGCGCGCTCTATACATCAGAATCTGGATGATGAGTTTTGTTATGTGGCTCATTAAACTGATTGTTCGATGGGGCTTACATTCCTTTGCACCTGGCTTCTTTTGTAGTGTTATGAAGATTGATCTGCTTAGGTCCTCCGGTATATTGCCGCTGATATAGATTTCGTTTATTTATTTCTGTTAGTCTGTCGACGCCAATAATTTCTAGGGACATCAATATTTCTATTACAATCCCGTGTGGCCCAGCTGCTTTGTTTCTCTTCAATTTGGCCATTGCCGATTTCACTTCGGTTTTTAATATTTCTGGTCCATCACAAAATAAAAAAAAGTGTTTTATTACATAAATTCTTTAATATCTGGTTAAAATTAGAGATGCAGATTTTTTATTGTAGATTGTAAAATCTGCACTGTTTCCGTGCATACACTGCGATTCTCACTGCTTAGAAGAACCTTGTAGAGAATGTCTATCTTCACGATTAAATGTTGTGAATTTCACAGCCTGGACGCATATTATATAAACAAGTTCACACCATCTTAATAATTATTTTATATATGGTTTGCTTTTAGAACGAGTTTAACTAGTGGACGCGTGAATGACATTAACAGTCAACATAGCAGAGGGCAGAACACTTGCTCTCATTTAGTACTTAATTTCTTCAGGGAAATTATAAATCTACTTCTCGTCAGCTATGTATATTTCTTGGTAATATGTATCCCATTAATATTATATTTGATCATATTTCCATTGAACATGCACACAGCTCAGTAACCAGTATAACATTTGGAGCTACCATGAATGGGGAATTCACATCGATAATTTAATGGGAAACGTCACCATTCACATTATAATAATTTATAAATGGCGAAGATTCAAACAAGTGTATTTAAACAATGATGTTAATTTTCTTAATATAATCAATCGTTTAGTTAATTGTCATACGTGATATATTTTTGGGCGATCATGTCTCTTTCGAGGTAGAAGATTTTCCTGCATTCTGTAGTAAGTTGCCATTATTTTCTGCGGTAGACCGGTTGGCAACCAGGGCTATAGAAATCAATCTATCCTGCTATTCAACCCATAGTTGAATGGAGAAGAGATGGATTAATACCTTTCTTATGGGTATTCGTGTGTCAGTGAATAAAACAAATTTAACTGGAATTCGAACTCGGTTCTCCGATTTCTCATTTCGAGCCGATATCCATTGAACCAAAACTCACATACATTTACTATAATACTCTACATCAATAATACCGACTTGTGTTGCTAAATAAGTTGAAAATAGAAAGATAATATTTTGATTGTCATTTATTCTTGGTTCGTACACTTGTAATTCTTTTATTTCATACTAACATGTCACGAATTAATGTGCGTTGGATTGATTGTACACAGGATGATCCTAAAATGTTTACACCAGAATCCCATGTAATAAAATTATTTAACCGTATTACTTCATTGCAACAAGCATGATGACAAAAAACCGTAAACTATTGTGGAAAAGTTGTGCTAAAATAACAGAAGTTAGGTGTTTGATTGAAAGACCACAGAAAAAAATCTTAACGTCATTCTCTGACTATTTTTTTCCATTCTGACATGAGTACTGGGCAATCTGAATGCGACAGCTAATAAAAAAGTTGAACAGAGATGATAAAATCCGTGTGTTGCTTTGTTATATCGAAAGTAACTAACCTAAAAAAAGGAGACAAAAAGAATGTACAAAAATATTGGACAGGAAGAATACAGCATTTTCTGCAGCAAGCAAGGTGATTGTTCTTTTATGTGCCTTGTCCCTTCTGGACGTAGGGGATCATAGCTTTCCACGTCTCCCTATCCCTAGTGAGTCTTAGCACGCCATCTCCTGTTACACCACGCAATCCTCGTTCGATCATTCACCTACTCAGGCCCTTCAAATATGTTATCCACTGCTTTCCCCTGTCTCTTTTCCCCTCTATCTAGTATCAGGTTCTCTAAGCCCTCCTTCATTATTGCATGTTCCAGGAACTTCAGCTGCCTCTTCCTGATGCTCAGTATTAATTTCCTTTTTGTTTTCATAATTTCCAAAGCCTCATCTTTGCTCACATGCTCGATCCATGATATCCGCAGCATCCTTCTGCAGAACCACATTTCAGTTGCTTCAAGTTTTTCCTTCATCTTTGATGATATTGTCCAGCATTCACTGCCATATTGAAGAACTGACATAACATAGCAATCCAGTACTCTCTTCTTTGTTTCTAGCGAAATTGTCCTGTTTCTTAACACTTTACTCAACTTCTGGAATGCTTCCTTCGCCAATTCGCCTTCGGATCTCTGTGTCGCAATTTCCGTCTTCTGTTAGAACACTTCCCAGATATTTAAACTTCTGTACCTGCTTAATGTTAGTATCCCCGATTGTATTTGGCATATTGAGCTACCCTTTTTACTGATGACCATGCATTCGGTTTACTTGCAGTTTATTTGTAGTCCCATCTTATCACTCTCTTCAGCTACTTTCTGTAGGAGGTCTTGTAGTTTCCTTTCTGTGTCTGCTATTAGCACCGTATCATCTGCGTACCTTAGATTGGTTAGATTGTGGATTACAATCCAGAATTAAGAGAAAGATTTGTTTGGGATCAGGAGTTTGGATATATAAAAAAGCAATAAAACACCAAAACGCTCCCAATCCCAAAATGAAGAAGGTATTGCTGAAATCGCGCAGTACCTCTACCAGATTTTTACTAAACAATTATCTGAAAAAGAAAGGACCACAATTGATAAAATAAATACCACTGCCATTTCTGACATATCTGGTCTAAAATAATCTAAAGTTCGAACGAAGAAAGTGAATAAACCGATACATCTTCAAACTAAACTGCCGGATGAAAGGGAGTTACTGAATAGCTGGATTTTAGAAAGAGACACGCATATCAATAAAGAATCAAAGATTGGTTGAAAGGTGAAACTAGAACAAAAAATACGTGGGAAAGTGAAAAAGTAATTATTAAAAAGCGAACAATTCAAAGATCGAACCACATGATGAATCGATAGAATATAAAGTTACTGCTAAAAATAATCATCTGTAAAAAGTAAATAAATCAAAAGATCTTTGTTAATAGAGACAGGTTAAAGAGTTAATGATATAGAATTCAACAATACAGTCAATAGAATCTACCAGAACAAAGAAAGCAAATTTTCCAGACAGATAAATGAAGGAAAATGAAAGCACAGAACAACCGGATGCAACTGAACTATTTTTGAATTTTTTTTTTTCGTGCGGAAGGTTATATTAATACAGAAAAGAAAGCCAAAACTGAAGTGTATGAGACCAGAAAATGTCATGAAAATGATATTCTCATTGAAACCTTTAGAAGCGCTCCAGGGGAAATTGTTAACTAGAAAGTGCTAAGCCACAATAGAATTGATAAATTATGGTTCAAGAAATATATACGTTATAAAAAACTAGTGCAACAACTGCATCAATGCCTGAATAATTTATACTTATATTTTAGTAAGACATACAATAATTGTTGCCGAATGAAAAAAATGATTACTCTAATCAAAATATTATAAAAAAATAAAAATAGCAATTACAGACTTCAGTATGGCAGTGAATGTTAGACAATAAGTTCGAAGATGAAGGAAAAACTTGAAGCAGCTGAAATGTGGTTCTACAGAAGGATGCTGTGGATATAATGGACTAAGCATGCGAGCAATGACGAGGTTTTGGAAATGAAAGAGACGAAAAGTAAACTAATACTGAGCATCAGGAAGAGACAACTAAAGTTCCTGGGATATGCAACGAGGAAGGAGGGCTTGGAGAACCTGTTACTAACAGGCCAGTTAAAGGGGAAAAGAGACAGAGGAAAGCGGTGGATAACATATTAGAAGGACCTGATCAGGTGGATGGCGGAACGAGGTTTGCATGGTGCAACAGGAGAAAGCGTGCTAAGAACCACAAGGGACAGGGAGATGTGGAAAGCCATTATCACCTACGTCCTGAAAGAACATGGCACATAAAAAAAGAACTTGCTGGTTTACAAAGTAGATAATCCTTATGGGGCTATCTGCTGAAGTGACGATAGAAATATCTTAATATTATTCGATGAATTATCAAGTAAGAACTTAAATTAGCCGTTTCCTGTGTCATGAACATTAAGAAACACACACTACTAGCTCTTAAACTTCCATAAAATGTTAGTTGTGAGATTCGTAATAAATTTAAAGGAAAATTTAAGAAATAAACGCTGAAATGAACGTAAACGGCATTTTTCAATAAATCTATACAGTGTGCGATCAGTAAGTTGTCGCCATTTTATGTTTTAAATTTTGCGCATGCACGTTGCTTTTGTTTATTTTATCGATTGTACAGTATAATAGGGTCAGTTTGACACTATCTGTGAGACAAAGATTACTATAACGCAATTAATTACGCCAGAAATTTCCCAACAGCATGCTGTACTGTTTAGCATTCGCTACAATACGAATAATTCAGAGTGTTTGACTATCAATTTGAAGTCAGTGCAAAGAATTCGGAAAGAGTTATATTGTGATTATGAAGTTGTTTGGAGTTATCATTAGTGAGAGTGAGGTTATGCCTCCATTTATCATCCCACAGAGCTTCAAACTGAACACCTAGGCCTACATCAAGTGTTAGTGCTGCGTGAATCAAAAGGGTAACTGCTGAAAGGCCCTATATCTGGCAACGGGACTCTGCCCCATACCACAGAAGCATGAGAACCCAGTCATGGCTGTCAGACAATTTCTGCAACCAAATCCCTCCTTACATCTGGCCATCTAAGTCCTCATACTGTACCCTGATTGATTATTATGTGTGGACGGATAAAAAAAAAACTCTATGTTAAACCAAATATGAACTCAAGGCAAGGATTATGGCAGCATTCAACTTAGGCAAGGAGATGATCCAGAAGATTTACAGGAGATTCCGAAGTCGTTTGAAGGCTGTGATTGAAGTCAATGGCGATTTTATTGAATAAATTCACTCTTTCGTGTTTCAAGATATTTTTTGCCATTTTGGTAAGTATATCGGTTAAAAAGAAATGTCATTGTTATTTTCATTTTTGCGTAATTTGAAAATGGTGAGTTTAAAATTATAATCTAGTATAACCTTGTGTTCATAAGATTTATTCTATTAGTAGATTTGGCAGAATTTTATCACATGCGCGATTGTATTTTCTTGCGACTTCTGTATAAAGAATTAAATCATGAAAAGACAGCGCAGATGACGCAAAGTTATGGATTAACTGAGAATAGGAATAACTTTTTAAAATCTAATTTTGAGTAATAATGATTCATATAACCGCAATAAACACAGACACTGAAATCAAGAAAGCAAGTATTTAAGTGTTGTAATTATTATATTTTATAAGTTTTTTATTCACGTTGAGTAGATTCTGATGATAATTTTCTTCAAACCCAAATACGAGTGCAGAATTTTGGAACGAGTTTGGTGGCTCTTAAAAGACATTACATGATAACCAATTCCAGTCTTTAGACGTTGTGAGAACGCAGAGATTTTTTTTCAGTAACAAATTTATATTCAGACAGTCAGTTATGTTGCTATACTTCATACATCATGAGCGACCATGTTTCTTTTGTTCCATGACTGAATTAGCAGAAGATTTACCCGCAGCAAGTTGCCATTTCATTCTGCGGTAGACTGGTTGCAGACCGAGGCTAACGAACCCAATCTGTCCTAATTAAAGCTGAAGGGGGAAGAGAATGAAGTGAATGCAACGAATTCAACTAGAATTCGAACTCGGATCTCTAATTTCCCGTTCCGAGTCGATATCTACAACATACACCCATATTTTATATTTCTCTTCCTAATCACAACATTGCAAAAAAGTGTAAATTCTAGAATGATATGGAGAACAACAATGCAGAATAAACTTCTATTTACATGAATCTCTCTTTCTCATATTACTGTATTTATTCCTAATACTGCTTTCCTTAACAAATATATTTATTCGTAAATGGAAAAGACGTTATTTAAAACAATAAATTATATGACATTTGTAGTAAAGGAATTAATTCTTCTTTTTCTAAACAGTAAATATACATTGTGGTATATTTATGCACCTTACAGATAACAAAATTTTAAGCTGTCTCCTTATCTGTTGTATTTTCCCCATGTTTTCAGTAATATGGACGGAAATACTTGAGGTGCAATCAACTGTTTACTATTTTATAGTATTGTATAGCACAAATGAAACGAAATATTATCACTAGGAAAATTCTGATGTTGCACATATCAGAATTTACAATGTAAGGAAAATAAATACGGAATACTCGATTCAAATATCTCGATAAGCAGTTTAGAAATTTATCGAAAGTTAATTGTATTTTGACAGTTCTACTCAACGACTAAAAGTCTATTATTATTTTCACTGTGTAAAGAATTTTTTAAGATTTCCTTTTTAATTATTGTTCAGTTATCTCATGAGACTTTCTTTTAATCGGATGAGCATTTAGTTATATTCCTATCTTTTTGGTAACATTTATAATTCCCGCTTAAGTTCTTAATATTCCTTTTATAATTTGCTTACTAATTTTATAAACATTTGTTTCGAGAATTACTTCCCTATCAGTTCCAGATTATGATAATCGGTTGAGACAGCAGGCGCAAAGCCTGGTAAGTGCATCAATGCTTTTGGGTAGTTATTTAGCTATTGTTTGAAGGCATTCATTTTAAGATGATTGCTTTCAGATTGTGTGCGAATCTTTTTTCGTAAGTCAATATTCTCGCTTAATATCTTAGCTCACTATAATGTATTTTATTTTCCCGACTGATTGCTTCTTATCCAATGGCTTCTTTTCGTATACTTTCTACACAACCTGACAATTCTGATCATGACGTTTTTAGTAATTGCTGTTCAAAGTTGCATTTAAGTTAAGTAGTAATGGATTCAATAATAATTTGTATGGGTGACACATTTTGAATTCCCTGTTAAAGAAAAATTATCCCCAGTTTTGTGGGAAGATTCAATCTGTTTTTAGTAAAGACATTATAAGAGACGATAACATACAGACATGTATACAAGCTCACTGTTAGCTTAACCTGAGATAAATTTCATTAACATATTTCACAAGGTTTTATTTGTGCATTTCTGTAAGTTTCTACAGTGGCTACTATTTCGAAAACAAGAGACTGATTTAACAGTGAACAAACCTTTTGTAGGTTAAAAATTCTGAAAATTTTGCCCCTACATAGTAATCACTTTCTTTTTAGTTGATTTTGTTGTAATGAGATTAATCAATGACTATTTTGTGGTGCAGAAAAATGTTTACTTGTAAATTATATCAGTTAGTTAAGTGTCATACTTATACACGCTTAAGCCATCATGTCTCGAAAGAGACATGACTGACTGGACAGAACATTATCCTGCAGTAGGTTGCAAATACTTTCTGTGGTAGACTGGTTTCCAGCCAAGCCTATAGAACCCAATCTGTCCTATTTTTTAACCCATAACTGGAGGGAAGATACGGATTAATACCTTTTCCCGAGGGTATTTGTGCGTAAGTGAATGCAGGGAATTCAAAAGGTATTCGGACTCGGCTCCTCGATTTCTCGTTCTGAGCCGATATATACTGCACCAAAACGCACATTCTTAAGGAAGTTAAAAATGTTTCAAATATGAGCGCAAATTACATAGAACAGATTTTCCAAGCCTAAATGTATGCTAATCGGCACGTGCTTGCTTGACATTTCTGCTATTCTCAAACAAATGGGGAATACTTATAGTTAAATATGAAAGATGCAAAATAATTTTGAAGAAATGATGTTGTTTAAATCGATGCCTGTAATATGAATTTAAACACTGAAATAGAGTTAGCTTATCCATTTGATAACCAATTATTTACAAAGTTTTCAAAAACAGTTGTAATAGACATATCGATTTGCTAAGCGTAGCATAGACATGGCACAAGGCGGAAGGTAATAGACAACCAATGGGGTTCTAATACACTACTCAGTCGAAATTGATCTACAGAGACAAGCTTGTTAACCAGTATAGCACATCGATGTTACAAAGCTGAAATAGACATAAGTCATTTTTTTAAAAAGACGAAAAAAATACTGTTTTTATTTTTTAAATGATGTTTAACTAACATTATGGGATGCTGTAATTTTTATTTTTAATCATTTCACCCTAAACAAGGCGATAAGATTACTAAATCTAAGGTGTTATTGATAGTGTAAAAAATGTGAAGACATTAGTGAAAAGAAAGGGCAATAAAGGAACAGTGTTCAGGAAGAAAGAAGACGGTGATAAGTATTGCATTTAATTTTTTGACGATTGTAAGCAAAAGAGAAATAAGAAATTAGAAGTGAATTCCAGAAATTATATATATATATATAAGGAACAAAATGATTTTTATACATTTACAAAATAAAACTACAAATTAATGTATATACCTTTATTTGTGAATGATCAATTAAAAATGTAAGTATAAGAATGTGCAAGAAAGTGTCTAAAAAAGTAAGTTCCAGTGCGCAATCATGCTACCCACCTTTTTTATGTTGACATTATAAAGGTTCATTTGTTTATAACCATTTAATTCTAAAGCTGAATTTACTCAAAGTAGTGCATATACTTGTAATATCTTATTTGCATTGTTCAAGTAACACATAAAACATTCGTAATTAAAGTAAATAGACAAAAATACTTTGATATTGTTTATTTGTTATTCTTTGCTTTCTTGTTTTAAATTTTGGAGTTTTTTTTTTCAAAAATGATATTCCTGCAAGATATTTATAAACCGAGGATTTCATCATATACAAGGCTTCATTGGAATCATTGTAGGTTTATCAGAAAAAAACCACATAAGCACACGCATATGAACACAAATTCATTTTTATATGCTTAAACAGACATGAAATATGTTGTAAATATATATTACTAGTCTCTTTACAAGCATCAAATATCAATATTCTTTTCCTTATGTCAGCAGATTAGAAGCGTGCAGTGGTTTGTATTTAGGTAGGAAAAGACGAAACAAAAAACAACAAAAAAAAACGTAAGCAGTAAACGTTTACAAAGGAAAAAGAAACCTTTTTTCCGTTTAGCGCCATCAAGGATTCGGAAGAAAAGACAGATATAAAAGCAAAGTTTGTTATTAGAGAAAATGAGGGAGGCAAGGGAAGATAACCACTTCCAGGGAAAAATGATAATCAAGGAAAGAAAATGTACAGAAAAGTTTTCTATATTCCGTATTGCCGTTGACAGAAGAATATATTGATATCGTCATTTTTTCTTATTTAGTTCGTTGTTGTTATAGTTGGTAAGAGAAGGGACGGGCAATGGATAAGTGATTCAGTTAAATAGCTTTAGACGCGGAAACAAACCAAACGGAAGCGGATACAATTTTGGGCACGCATGCGTAGTTCATTTACCGGCCCACTTATTGTTTATCTTGTACCCGCCGGGCGGTGGACGTAAGGGTTGGCAATAGCTGACAAAGTGGGAAAGGCAAAAGTAAATAAATAATGATAAATAAGTAAACAAAAAAGGGAAGTGAGGTGAGTAAAAGAATGTCTGTCCGGATTGGCACACGTGCCTGTTTACAGCGATGCCGTTCAACCATTTGTTCCCGCTATTTTTATATCATTATTTAATTTGCACATACACGGGGGTTCCTCTTCTCCCCTCTTCTCATTTCCTGTCCCTAATTTAGTTCAGATTTCAATTTCTTTCTTTCTTTCTTTCTTTCTTTCTTTCTTATTAATTTTACTTTTTCTTCTTTCTTTCTTTCTATTCTTCGACCATCATTACTAACGACTGTTCTCTCTTATTTACCTTTTCTTTTCCATACACACTTATACATCACTTATATTTATGTACTTGTTACTTATTTTTTTACTTTCTATTTACCTTTGCTTTATTTATTTTTCATTGATTTTACTCCATCTGATCTCATACATTTTTTGTTTTTTTACTTTCTCTTCTTCCATCTGCTTTTCTTATGGCCGCTCTTTATTTTTTAGGGGGCATGTTTCTATCTTACTACCTGAGGCTATATTATTGCTTTCTACAAGTGGCTTTGCCATTTGTTTTTTTTTTGTTCTTTTTGTTTTTTTTTTGCTGACTTTATCACTGAATAGTTTCGCGCGCCCATATTATTGAATATTGATATTTTGTTATTTTTTCCCTAGTTCCATGAACGACAACATTCTCCTTACATACTATTTTTTTTACATTCTTGTCTCTAGTTTTTGCAGTTTCCTCTAACCGCCTACACATGTCTGCGTAAGCAGACCTATAATACAAAGTGATCTATATCTCTGCAAATATATATCTATGTACAACGTATCTTGTTCTCATTTAATATACGCGGTGTTACGCTTACATTAGCACGTCTATACTAGAGAACATATAGACATGTGAAAAGACATGGTATATTTATAGACCCATTCGCATCCAGTAATAAACTTATATGCATATAAATAGTGAGACTAACAATCATATGAGTACAGAAATGTGTGTGTATTCAGAAGCAAATGTTCATATCGGCATTTTTGCAAGTATTGATATACATATATTTTCACTGACTGAGTGACTATATATATATATATATATATATATATATATATATATATATATATATATATATATATAAGGGACAATGAATGTCTATTATGTTTAATGATGAGCCGTTCTAAGCATCGTATTTTCGCTTTAATTTTAGGTGAAAATAAAGACAAAAATTCTACAATATTTAGATAATTTTTTATTAAGTTGGTTCTAAGGTTTCGGCTTACATGAACCATCTTCAGAGAGGTTATAGGGACGTTAACATAAAAATATCCACCTTCAAAGACGATTTTATCGTGTCTTAACATAAAATTTTGCTAACCGACAACAAAATATATATTTAGAAAATTATCTGCTGATTCGATACACTATATATACTACCGGCCATAATTATTAGGACACCCAGTTTTTTAAAAGAAATATTATATTTCATACTAACTATTTTTAGTATTTATTTTCATGGGGATAATTCTAAATGTAAATAGAATGATTCTTTTTGAATTCTGCACAATAATATGTGCAAGAAATGAACTGTTCTGGTGTCCAGTTTTTGTGGTCTCTTCCCCGTGCCATTCTCTTCTTCTTATTGGCTGGCCGAAGCATAGGCTTTCTGGCTGCCTTGAAAAAATTTTGCAAAGTAATAATAACAAAAGAACTATTCTATTTTCATTTAGAATTATCTACTTGGCAATAAATGCCAAAAATAGTATGAAATGCTTCATTTTTTTAAACTGTGGTGGCCTGATAATTATGAAAAAATTCAAAATGTACATTAACCTACCAGAATTATTAAGTAAAAAAACGTAGTAAAAGCGAACGCATAAGCACCTTCATATAATTTGCAATAATTTCATTAGGTAGAACAATTGAGAGACTTTCATCCTTTTTTTCTTTTTTCTTTGCATACAAACCTGTGTGCTTTAAATTTCCTTCACATCATTTTCTGTTTTATCATGTATAACTTGATTTTATTCATTGATTTTATCATAAATAAGTAAACAAAAAAGGAAACCACCCATAGGCAAATTTAGGCATAAAATAATCTACTTGGGACACAATTTAATCCCACACAAGTTTCTCTATATTAATCGATATCATCCCATGCAGGACAGTAAATCTACTAAGATACCAGTGGTTGCTTGTATGGAATAATTAAGAATAGAAGCATTAATAATGAACGAGAAGAGAGAAGAGCAACCAAGAGGATCATAGATATTGATTGATATTGCATTTAAATTTTTGCAGATTAAAGTTGGATGGAATACATGAAATCTGAATGGAGTTCCACACGCGTGAAGTTCGATAAAAGAAACTGTTAGTATAGAACTTAGCCAACTCAACTGTAAGTTGATGAGATCTTACGCCCGCCTAGTACTACGCTTAAATCTTTGAAAAAATGTCTTGGTACCACAGCAAAGTCCTGACCCGAACAATTATCTTGAAAGTATTTACAGAAAAGACATAGAGATGTAAACTTATGTTGATTGGAAATTGACTGAAGACAGAGTGGGGTTCTCTAAAATGTTAAATGGGCAAAATTTAGTTGGAGCGTTAAAATTAAGAAGACATTTGGCCCAGTTAACGGACTTGAGGACAAAACTGGAAGCGGCCGAAATGTGGTTCTACAGAAGGATGCTACGGATATCGTGGACTGAGCATGCAAGCAAAGATGAGGTGTTGGAAAGAATGGCAAGAAAAAGGAAATTGATGCAGAGCATCAGGAAGAAACAACTGAAGTTCCTGGGACATGCGATGAGGAAAGAGAGCCTGGAGAACCTGATACTGACTGGCCAGATAGAAGGAAGGAGAGACAGAGGAAGGCAGCGGATAACATATTTGCAGGGTCTGATCAGGTGGATGACGGAACGGGGGTTGCCAGGAGCAATAGGAGCAAACATACTAAGAGCCACAAGAGATAGGGAGACGTGGAGAACCATGATCGCCTACGTCCTGAAGGGACAGGGCACATAGAAGAAGAACGGACTTGAGGTAGTTTTGGACATCAGCTGCCATTTTGATCTTGACGGACTGATCAGCTTTAAAGTAAAGACAGCACTAAATGGTTGTATCATTAACGTAGACACAATTTTGAGAGCTGATATCATCAGGAAAGTCATTAATGAAAATTAAAATCAGTGTAACGCAAACTCTAATGTAAATCAATCCGAAAAATGCCGAGAGTAAATTACTTATATAATCAGGAAAAAAAACTTTAAAAATGTTTATTCATTTTGCATTTTCTTGATTAATTCGATCACAGATATTTTACCTTTAACCAAGAAAAGTGGCAATGTGATGGACAAATCTTACTTTGTTTGGAAAATAATGGTCAAGGTGAATTACTCAGATGAGTTGTCGGTAAATTCATTTCAAATAAATATTTTGTAATTATTATACATAATATTTAACATATTTATCAGTAACGAGCAATTCAATTTAAGTCTTAATATATATTTCTTAAGTTCCTATTTTTATTTTTTATGTTTTGTTCCTTCAATAAGCTGGCGAAAATGCCCTTTATAATTCCTTTTTAGATCAAAACAACTTTTTAAAAATTTAATCGTTCTTTTTTGTCCCCATTATACGATTTATTCACAAACTTTGTTATATAAGTTACTCCCCGCTTGCTTCTGCTCTTCTTGTCTTCAACATATTTTGCGAGTATCAAATTCTGCAAGCCCTCTTTTGTCATTATGTGCCACAGATCATTCAACTTTCTGTATTTAGGAAACTTCTAATAATTCTATTTTATACTTTGTGTTATGTAGTTTTTCTTATAATTTGTCAAAAATACGATAAAACAATAAAAATCATTTGAAGAAAAGAAATGAATGAATTTTTAAGTCCAGTAACCTGAAGTTTTCAGTATTGTGTGTGACGTGTGGCCGAGCTTCATAATGCACTTTCGATAGATTTATTTTGCACAATATTTCGTGTATCTTTCCAATTTCTTGGCATTATACATTAATTTTCATATTACTTTATTATAAAAGGTAACTCTAGTCTATCATAACGAAATCATACTGAACAGTGGAGTGAACATAAACTTTCATGAGAGTAATATTAGTTTTGAAAAACTCTTCCAGATTTTGTCAGACTGAAAATCGTTTCTGATTATTATACAGAACCAGTTTTTTTGTACCATTTTTCTTGATTATTTTTCTTCAGCAATAACAAAACTGAGATTAGCTCGGTTACTTTAGCACTGATACATAGTTTTATTTATATTACTTCAATTTGCTTCCAGAGTTGAGAAAATGAGGATGAAACATTCAATATTAAGGTAATTTGTTGAGGAGTGTGTTAAGGATTCTCTTTGATGATGTTTTCTTATTATACATTGTCAAATGTATCAAGAAGATCTATATATTCTTAATTAGTGGAAATGATATCCTTCCTTTCTGAATTTAGAGACAACGTATAAGTTTTGAATAAATGTCATCAACTGACTTTTAGGGAATGTTAAACAAAATCATTGTGACCAAATTTTAAATTGATGCAATTAATTATGATCAATTTTCCAATTTTTTATTTAACTATCGAACGATTAAATCTGAAACTGATTTTTCTCAAATAAAATATATAATACAACGAAAGAAGAGAATAGAGAAATATCGATTATATAAATTGCAACCTGATTAAAATGTCGTATAGAAAATAAAGAAATCATTTACATATAACAGACAAATACGTATATAAAATAAATTATCATCAAACACACTTAACAAAAATTAAAGCCTAATATCATGTCGATGCAGTTTTAAAGAAAATAGAATAAGGTGTGTCTATAGTTTACTAGCAGTATAGCCCGGCGTTGCTCGGGTGTAATGAAAGCTTTAAAACTAATCCATGGTCCTGGAGCTCGGACTCTTTGGACGTTGGCACGAAAGACTACAAAGTAATAGTTATTTCCAGTTAAAGCGAAACCGTAGACTGAAAAACAAAATATGAATGGATGTAAGTCAAATTTTTATTTCCTGGTATCGATCTTAAATAAGTTTTTTTCGTCGTAAACTGAATTTTGAAGGCTAAATAAATCCATTGAATAAATGGTATCATGCCTGAGACTAAGAACTGCAATTATACCTACTTAGAGCCAAACTCGAAGCAAAACTATAATAAAAGGGCTGAAAAAATACAGACATACAGGCAGATAAACACACACACACACACACACACACACACACACACACTCAAACATCTTGCCTTATATATATATATATATATTATCGATTTTTTGCGAGAAAGATTGCAGGAGTGCAAGAACTGCAAGCTTGAAACTTCTGAATATCGTTTCTTATGTCTTTGTCTATGAGTGTATCAAATTTGATTAAAATCGGATCACTTCTTCTATAACCCGATTTGTTCGATTATCGATTTTCGATATTTATCGGGGGTACCTCAACACAAACCCTAGCTAAGAACATTCGCAGACGCTTATAGTATAACTGTGTAAATTCTCAAGAAAATCGGTTCAGCCGTTTCGGCGTCTATAGGTAACGGACACAAACACACACACAGAGACACAGACACACACACACACACATACACACACACAAAGTTCCATTTATAAATAAGTTTTAGATGATAGCAAAAGAAAAAAGGTATGCAACTATGTTCGTCTTTCTCTGGATTTAGAATATAAAAGACACCTCAAAAAGGAAAAAATAGTGAAATTTTTACATTTTATGCTAAGGTAAAAATTGTAGGGATTATCCCAAATTCTAAATTTTATAGTTAAACTCTTACAGTTGTAAATTTATATTTATTAATTTATAGATAACAGTTCAAAATGAGGACTTATAAGAGTCATAATCCGATGGTGAATTTGTAACATGTTCTCATCTATTTGGACATTATTTTTCTATGAGTGGTTATTACCCCCGCCTTAACGCAGAGGTAATGTTTGCCCGTAGTCAATATATCTTAAAACCCACTGAATGGATTTTGGATGAAATTCTCAGATATGGTTAGCCTCATGGCTGGCATGAACTGATTAGATTTTAGGTTCAATCCGATACGGGATAAAGTTTATAGGTTATTTTTCTGTTTTTTTTTAAATTTTTATTTTTTCGCCTGTTTCACATGCCAAATATGAAAATACCTCCTATTTTTCTGGTTTTTTTTTAAATTTTTATTTTTTCGCCTGTTTCACATGCCAAATATGAAAATACCTCCTATTTTTCTGTTTTTTTTTAATTTTTATTTTTTCGCCTGTTTCACATGCCAAATATGAAAATACCTCCTATTTTTCTGTTTTTTTTTAATTTTTATTTCTTCGCCTGTTTCACATGCCAAATATGTAAATACCTCCTATTTTTCTGTTTTTTTTTTAATTTTTATTTTTTCGCCTGTTTCACATGCCAAATATGAAAATACCTCCTATTTTTCTGTTTTTTTTTAAATTTTTATTTTTTTCGCCTGTTTCACATGCCAAATATGAAAATACCTCCTATTTATCTGTTTTTTTTTAAATTTTTATTTTTTCGCCTGTTTCACATGCCAAATATGAAAATACCTCCTATTTTTCTGTTTTTTTAAA
Organism: Ascarosepion bandense; assembly: GCA_037127315.1. NCBI lineage: Eukaryota > Metazoa > Mollusca > Cephalopoda > Sepiida > Sepiidae > Ascarosepion > Ascarosepion bandense. Next base: position 3,681,303 of record JBBBDQ010000191.1, read on the forward strand.
AATTTTTATTTTTTCGCCTGTTTCACATGCCAAATATGAAAATACCTCCTATTTTTCTGTTTTTTTTTTTAAATTTTATTTTTTCGCCTGTTTCACATGCCAAATATGAAAATACCTCCTATTTTTCTGTTTTTTTTTAAATTTTTATTTTTTCGCCTGTTTCACATGCCAAATATGAAAATACCTCCTATTTTTCTGTTTTTTAAAAATTTTTATTTTTTCGCCTGTTTCACATGCCAAATATGAAAATACCTCTCCTAGATTGCTTTATATCATTATATTTTCTGAACGCAGTATTTTTCCCACGAAAATATTATTATTTTCAAAATAAATGTAATATTTATTACAAAAAAGCAAATAAATAAATAAATAAAATTATAAAACACACAAAAATGAGTCAAAATACAAGTTTGGCATATAAACAAGTAAAAACGAACTCATCTACAATTTTGCAGCTTAATTTTATAAGTTTACTTTACATTTTTATTTATTTATTCAATTTTTTTTTGTATATTCATTATTGAGTGCGATCAAGTTCATTGCAGTTATTCTCATTTTAATTATCATCTCTAGCTAATATTACGCTCAGATGATATCGGTATTACCTTGGCGGAGGTTTGAGGTCTTTGATAAGCACTTCTTGATCGTGTTTCAGTTTTGCAGCCATCTATGTTATAAGTAATAATTTTCAGCTAACTATAGTCTATATCAAGTGACTTTCAAGATGAACTTTATAAGGGTACAATCAAAACATTTGTAGTAGAGGTCATTCTTGTTAACATAAATATTTCAAGTACGTAAATGTTTTATATAAAATAGCTGGTTAAACTTGCATGCATTCAAACAATTTTTACAAATATTAAAGATATAAAAAAATAAGTTCACCTTTGTTTACTGGAGAAACATTACATTTTCTACCAATTAAACTTTTAAAACCAAAAGTTAAATAAGATATTGCCTTTTCTGGAAATTTATTTTACTTTTTTGTATTTTCTTATTAAATTTTTAAATGATATTTGGAGGCTGGTTGATAATTTTATTGGGATGTAAAATAATTATTTCCTTCAAAATGTTTTGAAATATTTGTTTTATTCATTAACATTCTTTACACAAAAACATGATTAAATAGTAAGAATATTGAATAACCGAGACATGATACATTATTATTAGGAAGATTAATTTTCTTAAATTTTACTAGTTTCTTATATATAAAAGATATGACAGTTTAAGGAGACTTGAACATTTAAGTTGCTTTTACATTTTTGAAATATGTTTATACAATAATATACCCTTAATAAATATTTATGTTTGATAAGCAAAATTAATTTAAATGAATGTAATCCACAGTATAAAAAAGTAATTATGCTTCGAATGTCACCTTATAGCCCGTGAACTTTTACTTAGGATGATTGCTCTAAAGGCACTAATAGGATAAAATCAATTTTCATTATTTACATTGTTCGGACTGTTTTCTCCATCTTTATTGCGCAAGGACACATGAGTTAGTAAATAAAAGCGTCGATTAAATACATCCAGTGACTTGACCCAAAGAGTTTTGAGTTTATACATGGTTACAGCAATGGAGAACGAATAACTTAGAGCGTTGAGATAACGGAAGAAAAGTAAGACATAAAGTAAGAAAGGATATGGCTCATGTAACAAGAACAATAGACATAGTGATCGAAATCAAGGGCTCGGTTGAAAATTTCAATCATCTGAAGAAGGATGTAGCGTACCGAAACGTCTTGAATATGGCAATAAAGATGAAGGCAACTGTCCGAATAAATACTACCTCCTCTCAGAAATAGAAACAAATTTTTTTTTGTGTACTTACTTCTGAGATGAGTAGTATTTTAATATCTTTGTATTATATTGAACTATTGTTCTCATCTTGGTTGATATAGATGCTATAATTGACACAACGTTTCGAACAAGTACCTATTAGGTGACCATTGATTGGCTGATATGGATTATCTTGTTGATTATTGTCATATATCCTGTCAAATCAGTTATTATTCTTTCTTGTTTGATTTGGTGCGTCACTACCAGATCCAAAGTGGACACCAAGGATCGCACCAAGGATTTGGTGCGTCACTAACACATCTAAGGATTGAACTCATGACCACTAGATGATATTATACATGTATAACCAACTAATATATTATTTCAAATGATGACAAAATTATAGAATTGTGACACTTGATAATTTGGCGAAACTGGCGTGACGTGAGTGTAAGCATTTTGTATATAATGAAATTGGACTAAATAATGATTGAAGTGATTAAATTAATGATTAATCCATAGTTATATATTTAATTTATTATCAGAAATAAAGGTTTAAAATAAAGTTTAAATGATTATAACAATCAATTGTTGGGAGCGAAAAAGTCAGACTGCATTAACACAGCTGAGTTTTCCTCCACTGTCCTTGAACGCTTAAGGCCCCCTTGCTCTTCTTCTCCGTAGCAAAGTTGGAATGGAAGAGGTTGCAGTTGGAGGTATATTGTTGATTGATTAACCTTCTCTCTATATTCCCCCTGTGTATGAAATTTTAAAATGGGAATAACCTAGAAAAGAAGTAATCTGATGGAGGGAGGCTAGCAAGTTGCGTCGATTGAAAAGTAAAGAGTGAGTAATAGGAAGATAGACAGACGAAGAATATGAGAGATGACTGTGACAGAGATAGATAATATGAGAGGGGACTGTGACAAGGATAGAGAATATGAGAGAGAACTGTGACAAAGATAGAGAAAATGAAGATAAAAGTAAAAAGAGAATTGGAGTAGACAGACTAAACTATCGCCCGGTTCACATTCCACCCACGTCTATTGAACAGGTGAAGAGGCTCATCCCTTGTTTCCTGTTTAGGATGTGGTTTTCACACTTACGTAGCTCCCTGCGCATCAGTGGCCTTTTCGCCTTGCTTGGGGTGATATGATTAAAAAAAAATAAATGAATAAATAATTGATTAAAATAAACTCATATTCATTGGCAGGTACTCTGAACGTCTCTCAATCAAATCTAAAAAGCTAAAACCTTGATTACTACCCAATAAAGTGTAATTCCTCCTTTCATATTAATAACAACTTCTAACGTCGTGATATGTTGCCTCAAATGCGCTGGAATCATTGCGTGAGTATATCATTCAAGACACATTCCAGGGCTGTCCATAATAAAGTTTGTTGGGTGTGGTTGCAGGGAATTTAGTGAAATGTACAACATTTCTGGTAGAGGCTCAATGAGGTTTTATATGGCGAGGGTGATAGCCGATGGAACACCTGGAAACTAATCCAGTATTTGTGAAACACGTTTCATGTCATCCTAGCACAATGTGTGTCGTGGGGTCTTACGTTACCTTTCTAGAAAAAATCGTCACCACCGATAAACATGCCGAGAATAAATGGCCTGTAACAAGATCTGTGTATGTCACACCTGTCAAGAACGACTCTAGTTTCACTAGTAGACCTTTTAAACCGCGACAGAACACACCCAACACCATTAAATAGTCATTGCTAGCGTGCACAATTGACTGCCGAGAGGCTGAATTCACACTCGAACTCAACCATTTTTTTCAAAGAGAGAGAAACGTGACTCGTTGATCAGGGGATATGGTGTTAGTCTTCAATGGTCTATGTGGCGATATGAATTACTTCCGGTGAGGCAGCATAACCGATGCTATAGTGTTGATTTCGTTTTGTTTAAAAATGTTTCTAAAACCGCAAGGAATACAATGTAAGCCGTAATTTGCTTTGGATGACGGGTTGAGCACCACGAGCATTAAATCACAATGTACTTTAATGCAATATTCTCCTACTTTGAATGGTTACCATTATTGTCCGTCTTCAGTCTCCATTCATACATTCATTACATGTTGGCCAGTGCTTCTCAAATTATCTGATGTAGCGGACCTGTAGCTATTTTTTAATGTGCCAGGGACCGGCAAACAAAGCAAGCCAATCCAGCTGAGTAAGAGAGGGGGACTGTGAAACCCGGAATTTTTTTTTTTTTGTTGTTGAGATATGTACTATTTCAGGGGAATTTTGATACTATCTGTAATAAACATGAGGACATGATATCTTGTTCATTCTAAGGGCAGTCATCATTGACGTAATGAGTTTTCCCAGTGTGCCATTGACCGGTACCATATTTGTGCTATATTAGTTATGGTCATTGGTTTCGAGGGTATATATTTTTAAAAATCCAGAAAAAATATTTGAAAAATATTTTCACCTTCAACAATTTGTTTTGATTTGTGGATATATGAATGGAACAAAGTCTGATGCGTATTTAGTTCACTGTTTTGCTGTTCATTATATCACATTTGTTAGTTGGATAGTAATAACTTTTAACATGAGTGAGTAAATGAACAATATAGCCATAATAATATAAAATTAAAATGAAAATGTAAAAAAACAAAAAAACAAAAACGAAAACGAATCAAATATCCTGGCAGTCTCTCGTGGCATAGAGTTTTACTATTGTTTCTTTCTTTTCAGGTAAATCTCCGCGTGCCGACAGACGATGGCTCACGTACCGACGACGGTACGCGTGCCACACTTTGAGTAGCACTGATGTAGGCGATTGTAAAACAAATGTGTAACTGATGTATGTCCGTAATTCACGTACTTCTGATATGCAATTGCGATTTATGCCTAAAATGATACCTAGAATGTTTGGCTAATCAGAGAGTGTACCATATATTTAGTCTCCAAAATTATTCTGTTTTCTCCACCTTACATACCTACCACAGATACGCTGGCAATGGTCGACTAAAATACTACCTACTACATCACTTATACGTCAAATGGGTGAGTCTATTCTCACAATTGCTGGGGGGTAAAACTAACTTATCTTTTGGAACTTCACTTTATGCAATTTTTAAGTCATGTCATTCGCTACTTGACTATTAATATTTTGTAAAGATGGGATTGAATTTTATGATTGTTACATCAGCGGAAGTAACAACAACAACAACAACAACAACAACAACAACAACAACAATAATAATAATAATAATAATAATAATAATAATGACGATGATGTCTTCATGAATATATCGAAAGAAAAAGGAAATTTTAAATTTCACAGTAGTGATAAACTACTAAACGAATGTTAACTTTTTCTTTTCCATTCTTTTTTTGACAATTTTCGTTACGATGACTAATGATGGTAGAAATAACTTTTTTTAAAATTAATGACCAAGTCATCTGATGAAGAATAAAAACAAGAGAAACAAAAATTAAGAGAGGGAAAAAAGGAAAAGAAAAATGACTATCTCCATATTTCTCTCGCACGCTCTCTCTTTTCTTTTCTTGTTTTAACAGCATCTTTCTCTTTGAATTCCAATCGTGTCATTGTCTACTGTCGCTTGACAACTCATTTAGGAGAAGGAAAACTCTGAACAAAAACCCGCATTTCATGGTGTTAATCGTGCCGAGGAGTGAATGGCTACTGCATTATGAGGACGCGAACAATCCCCTACAGGTCCTCGTAACCCTATTTGTAAAAACCGTTATCCAACATAACGGGAAACTTTGGGTGGACTTTTGAACCTCTGCGTCACTCGTGGGAATAATATGAGAATTAAAAATAAAAACAAAAGTTCAGTATGGATTTTTAGGTGGATAAACAGGGAGCCCGTCTCTGGGAAGGGACCTAACCTGAGGTCGAAAAATCTGCCATAGGAACAAAATCCTACACAAAGAATGAATCTTCAGGTCCTCACAACAAGGATAATTCTAATGATGATTTTGCAACTTTTCCGGCTAGATTCATAACCGTACATTTAAAGAAAGAAAAAATAAAAGGATCGTTTGAGGAGTACAAAGTGGTTATGACTGCATTCCATGAAAAGTTACTCAAAACTCAGAAAAACATTACTCGCCAAACATATGATATTTGGCGAGAAAAGGTTGGACAAACAATTAGTATCTACATTGACAAATACAAACTAACCAATGTAAGAAGGTACACCATACGAAATAACCAATTGACAGATGCTGAAATTAAAGAAATAAAACCAGAATAGACGAATCAACAGAACAAGAACCGAAATCGGGAAAAATAGTAACATCACACAAGCCACCGGTCACAATACACACGAATCACTGTGAATAATACTAAAAGGTTAAAATGTTGGAAAGGTTTGATCTTAGTCGGTCACAAGACGACAATAAAACGAGTTTTAAACACATTCAACAAAATAGTATACAAGAATAGTATACAAGAAGCCAAGGAAAAGATCAAGAGCCATGTCAGTTAGATACAAAATATTGCAATGGAGGAACGAGAACAACTATCACAATTACAGCCAACAAAGCATAACCTCGAAACTATTAAGCTCTAGAATGCAGCACTCAAACTAATTCTGGAAGAAGAAGAAAACTCATATAAATCTCAGTGAAGCAAATTATGCATCAGCAATAGCAGCAACAAAAAAAGTTAAACATTAAAAGTAAAAATAAAATAGTCTCACAGATATTAAGATGTACCTTGGAAAAGAAAAATAGAAAAAGAAATCGAACAACGTAGAAGTGAATTATCAATACTCGATGAACTGGCAATATTAATTAATGTAAGAACTAGAAAAAGTAGAAGAGGTGAAAAAAATACAATATTAGGAACGGAAATGAAGTCTTTTAAACTAAAGAAAAAATAACGCAAACAATACAACTGAAGGCTCAAAGAATAAGACACTATAAGAAAAGATAAAAATACTACAGACAGAACAAGATCTTTCAAACCGATGCAAAGAAATTTTACAGGGAAATAGGTAAAGAAAGAATTGAAGTTCCAATCCCAAACTAAATGGAAGAGGTTATACAGTTCTGGAAAATATATGGCTTTGCCCTAAATAACATAACAAAGAAGCAGATTGGATTGCAAGATAGAACGAATGAAAAATAAGCTAGAACAGACATGAACTGGAATCAGAGAAGAGGATGCTGAATGTTTACTGAAAAAAGCACATAACTGAGAAACTCCAGCAATAGATAAAATTCCAAATTTTTGGCTATATTATTTAAGTAGAGCACACAAAAACTAGCCAAAGAATTTCAAGAAAAGGTTAACGCACCCTCTAAAATTCCGGCATCGGTGACCAAAGGAATAATATGTACTTGTATTCATACATACTGTCGAACATATTAGATCTCACTCAATATAAGCAATACAACACTACGATCTTAGAGAGATAAATAGGCGTTTACCTATTTCTTCTGATTCAGAAAATGAAAACCTTCATTGCGGATTTGAAAGCGTAGACTGATTGTCACAAGTAAATAGTAAATACCGAATACATCGTGATATAAAATGACTGTCATGAAATACGCTATTGCAAACGACTCTTTTAAAAATGAATAAAACTAGGATAATTTGGCGAGAGTGCAATCTACTAGAAAGAGAGCCAATGAAAACATCAACTAATGTACACAAACCAGAATCTGTCGTCAAAAAAAAAATTTCTTGTTTTTGATGGAGAATTGACAAAAAATAAAATTAGGAAACTAACAATGAGAACTGCCCGTATCGAGAGCTACAGAAATGAAACAGTAACTATGAGTTTAGGGAAAAACAAAAGGAATAAGCAGGAGAGTTTAAAATATATAGTTAATTCAGAACGATCTAGACAAAAGTATAGTCACAAGATGACGTGAAAAGTGCTGGTGTATTGTGAAAACTTGTTCTAAATTGATCTCCTTTGTTATAGACCATTTTATACTGTTGAGAAGACGTGATAAGTTCTTTCATTATAATAAAGTTTAATTAAGTGTGTACGGTAAAATAAGTCAGAAATTATAGGAAAAGTATGATGAATGTGTAGAAAAACTAATACTTTCGTAATCTTTTGCTCATTATAACTATGCAAAATGGAGTACACACAAACATTTTAGAGAAAGAGGAAATAAATAATGATTTTAACATTTTATCACAAGGAAGACAGTAAAGTCTTAGAGAATATGAGAAAAATCACTATTAAGGAGAGTGAACAATAAAAGAACAAGAGTTGTATAACAAAGCAACGTATGCTGTATAGCCTGGAAAAAAACTATCGCTTTGATGGATAACAAAAATGCCGTATATGCTGACATACCGTTCGATGGAACGACGATAATTAATTCGACGACGTGGTCCCAAAACTTTTCTCTCTGATAAAATCGCATGCATTTTTCACACTGATAAAATGACGATATTCACACTTAATAATAAAATGACGACCGTAACACGTATATATAAATAAAGCATACGACATTTTCTTTATTCTTCAGGTGATGTGGTGTAAAGTAGGAGAGGGAGTCGCAGATGTTAGCACACACGCATCGAGTCAGCCGGATGTCATGATCGCCCGCCGTTTTTCCCAGTGTCTCACTCGGTCTGACCAGTTTCAACTCTCGACCAACTGACTAATACCTATAATTTTACTCTTATATAAGTGACTACGTCATCTTTTGGTACACGTTATCTGACATTGGCTACGCTGGTTTCAAAGCAATCAAATATTTTCTTGACATGGGGAATTTTCTCCGCATTCTTAACTTTGACAACGATCAAATATTTATTAAAACGATTTATATTTTTCTTTTGCTAGACAGTTTGTATATTTTGGCTGTTTCAGAAAAATACACTTTTTCACGAAATTATTCACCAGCTCAAATAATCTACAACACAAGAATTAAGAAGTCAGTAGAAGACGATTGACACTGCATTTAAATTTTTGAAGATCAATGGGAAGGAAAAAGACGTAAATAAGCGCGATAAAAGAAGCTGTTAGCATAGAACTTATGGTTACATTTAGCCATTGAAACTGTGAAATGATGAGATACTACCGCTAATGTAATAATAATAATAATAATAATAATATATATATATATATATATATATATATATATATATATATATATATATATATATATATATATATATATATATATATATTACTAAATTACTATATGTATGTATGTATTTGTGTGTGTGAGTTTGTGTGTAGATAAATATTGAGTGGAGGAAATTAATAATTGAAATCTGGAACTCATCGGCATTTAGAAATTTAAAAGTATGAACATCTTTTTTTTTTGTTTTCGGGAGTTTAATATAATTTGGGTGCAGATAAATTATCTCTAAAGAATTCTGATATGAGTAGTTATTGCTTACACTGCCACTAATATTATTAATAACATTAAATGATAATCTCTCCATTACTATTCCGACTAATAAAGCCGTAGCATCTAAACACCATTTACTGTTAAAAGCCCATAACCGCAAAAATTACAAATATAGAAAGAGTTAACACAGCAACAACTATAATGCCAATAGAATTTTTAGTCCAGTATTTTGGTGCTGAGTTGAAGATATTACGTAAGAGTAACTTCGAGTCGAGTCATGAAAAGTCATGAAGCTGAACTACTAGCGATTGATAGTTTAATGTACTTCACAATACTTCCCAGTACTTCACAACCCAACATATATTCATAATCATGTACTCTGAAGACAATAGACAATGATAAATACACACGCATATTAGTGGACACACTCGAGAAACGCACTTGCATCTATATATAACGTAGAACAGATCATGTTAAATATAGCCAATATAACACTATGCTTGCTTCTTTCTTGATTCAGAAAATGCAAGAAAAATTGATTATTTCTTCTTGGGCGTGATCGAGGCCAAGACCAACACAGTAGACTCTCTGATAGCATCCATCGTGGAGACGTTCACCGCTATGTACAAGGACATTTCGCGCCCGCCTTGAGATGGTCGTCGCCGCCGGTGGCGGTTACATTAAAAAAAATGTAGTATGCAACTCTAACTGTTGCTAAATAAACTGTCTAATCTCTGAATATTGTTTTTATTGCTTATTTCGTTTTCTTTTTGTCGAGTGTCAGATTTTGCTGCAAAACACTGTATATTTAAAAGATTATATTATTATACTTAATAAAACAGCCATCTTTACGAAAACAAAGCTACGATCAGCCCAGAACATTGAAAATCCACCTTAGCATAAGATTTGCTTTGTTCCTTAAATTGAATGAAAAATGAACGTTGCTTCTTACGTCAACTATATTCGCGTGACGACAGATAAAAGATGATAATCATATTAAATGGGGGTCTGGAAAATACTGATGGGAAAACAAGTTTTACAAACTCTAACATCATAAGAAATAATATTAACACATGTCCATTAATTTATTTATGTGAATTGCTAAAAGATTGGAAAATATTTCTCAGAAGCATTATTTTTTACAGCAATGTATTGATTGAATAGCCAAAAAGAAATAAATTGTAGGGTTTTAATAAACTCCAGCGAGAAGAATATAAAAATTAGCATTAACGGAGAAGCCAGTTGTTTATTTGTTAACAGAGTAATATGGTTAGAACTCATACGTATCAGGCATAGATGATTATTACAAAGCATTATAGATACATTTAATGCAAGTAGGTGTATTATTCATATGCACATGGATACGTATCTATGGTAATAGAAAATCATATTCAATATTTCCTTTAAGCATCTTTCCCCTGACACCGCATGAATTAATATATATATATATATATATATATATATATATATATATATATATATATATATATATATGTATGAAAGTATAAAGATGAATACTATTGAACATTTTAAAAACGAAGAAACCGGTTTCACTCCGCTCATCAGGCCTCATTGGGAGATTAAATTAAAATAAATCATGGAATAAAGGGAAGGGAAGAGAGAGAGAGAGAGAGAGAGAGAGAGAGAGAGAGAGAGAGAGAGAGAGAGAGAGAGAAATCATAATATGAAAGGGATGATAAAAATAATTTTGTTGCGGAAACCTTATGCGATGTGGAGTATACCCCGCAATACTGTTAATTCCAAGATTGCTGAGTTCAGAATGGTCAAACCGATTATAGTTTCAAAAATTCCCTGTTTATCTGAGACTTCCCTGGATTGAAGCTGACTGTGAAAGCTGAGCTAAACAGATTTTATCCAGTGTTCGTGTGTGTTATTTCTCGGCTGAGGTTCGAGTAGTGTTTCATACCCGGCCTATTTTCTGTTCTAGTCGCAAAGACGTTTTCCCTCTTCATCAAGTAAATTATGTGATTTATTTATAATTGTGGTTGTGGTGACAACTATAAAGGGAGAACAACTTAGCGTCTGGATATGAGGATTAAGCAGCACGTTCCAAGTAAGATCCGGAATGATACCTTGGCTTCTAATGAACCTGTTCCAAATACCTATGGTACCTCCATATGTGAGCACCTATTAGATAACAGAAAGCATACTGCTGAGTTTAGTGTTAATTGGTTCACTGTTGCGTTCCGGTCACACTCTATATTCCATTTAAGAGTGCTAGAATCTATGTATATAATGTCCCGCAAACCTCTCTGTAAACAGCGTGAATGCTTTCTGGGACTTGATATCATTAGCCTTTAGCATTTCTTTCCCTATCATATTATAATATTTTTTCTCTCACTCTTTTATTCATTTCATGATTTATTGTAACCTAAATTAATCTCCCGATATATATATATATATATATATATATATATATATATATATATATATATATATCCTAATGAATAAGTAACGAAGAAAATAATTGCAACGTTTAAACACTTTAATTTAAAACAGTGCTCAATATAAAAAAATGAGCAATGAATATTTATTATTAATTACACTTTATAGCATGTTCAATCTACAAACTACTACAAAATTGTTTCATCAGGAATTTAATAATGATGGTAATAAACGTTTCATGATTAACTACATGATGAGACATTGTTCTTTTTAAATGTCGAAACAAAATGTACAATTTTGTTGAGTTTTACATGTTAGAAAGTACAATAAATAATAATAATAATAATAATAATAATAATAATACACAAACACACACATAAATATATAGATGTAATAAACTGAATACCCGGAGCACACATAATATCGCTGATCATCAAAAATCGTAGCACAGTGTAGTATATGAGCTAGTAGAGAAAAAAAGTGATCTACTCGGAGTGTGCGGATTATAATCCAACTCACAATAATAAATATATATGTGTGTGTGTGTGTGTGTGTGTGTTTGTGTGTGTGTTTGTGTGGTGTGGGTGTGATAAATATAGTTTTTATACTTATGGGTTAAAGTGCTCAATATCAGAGTAGGCAAATATAAAAGTGGATACTGAGGTCAACACCAAGCAATAAAAATATGTTTCATGCTTAAACGCTATTCTCGGGCCATGTGTGTTCGACTGACAATTTATATGCGCTGATTGATGGTGCATTATTGGTAGTAATTCTGTTAACGTTAATGTTATGAATAATTCTGGAGCCTAATGAGTAAAAATAATATATATTATGTGTTTATATTCAGTGTGCAATAGATAAAATTGTCTAAATTAAGTAAAAATTAAAATAACACTGACATCTCATTTTAACAGATATATTTACCAAAATTATGCAAAAATATATTTAAATACTAAAGAGTAAATATATACATTACAATCGCCATTGGCTTCAACGGCGGCCTCCAGAAGACTTCGGAATCTCCTGCATCTCTTCTGAACATTCTCCTTGCATAAGTTGGCAAATGCTGCTTTAATCCTTGCCTTTAGTTCATCTTTGACGCTACAAAGAGTTTTGTTGATCCCTCGCGCAACTGCGCCCCCACATAATAATCAAGAGGTTGTTGCTACCTGGAAAGGTAGGTGGCCAGATATAAGGAGTGATGTGGTCACAGAAACTGTCTGCTAACAATGACTGGTTCTCCTCCTTGTGTGACTTAGTGCAGAGTCCTGTTGCCACCCTGATTATGGACCTGATTGACATGAAGAGATCGTTTACAACCATAACCTGTATCTCACCAACAAATTCTTGAGTTCTTTTCTCATCAGAACGATCAAAACAAGATTTTTAAGCTACCATACCTTCGTACATTAGACTCATTTAACTCTTTCTGAATCCTCTACGCTGTTCTCAGACTGACACCCAAACACTCTGAAATATTAATATTGAAGCTTTCAGTACAAATGACAAGCATTACAACAAGCCGTTTCCAAATTTCTGGCGGAGTGAATTGCCTCATGGTACATTATTGTTTTTACATACAGTGCCTAATTGACCTTACTATACTGTACAGTTGATAAAATTTAAAACAAACAACGCGAATGAAGAAAATGAAAAATATAAAATAGAGACAATTTACCCATCGCAACCTGTATTTTTCAGATGATATTTATGCTGGCTTATAGTTATACCATGCATTATTTTTTGCTTCAAGCACATATTATTATTATTATTATCATTATTATTATTATTATTATTATTATTATTATTATGTCATTTTTTATTACAAATTCATTTCTGTTCTGGTCGCATTACCTGCCATGTTTGCAGGAAGACCTAAGTCAAGTAGTGGTGTGTTGTTATTACTCCATTTCATGTTTTTTCATATCTCCTTAATATCCCTAGCGTTACATAGACAAAGTTCTCCTTAGTGTGTAGGCTGTACTTTAACAAAACAATTTTTTATATATCTTTAAAGCTGGGGTTTCCAGGGATTCTTTTAATGTGTTTTTTTCTTCCATTTTTTTTTATCATTCCAAGTGCACCCACTATCACTGGTACGATACTTGCTTTCAAGTTATACATTTTTCTTTTTCAATTTTATTATTCCTATTATTATTATCATTATTATTATTATTATTAACACGACTAAATACACACGCATCTATCTATCTATTTCTCTCTCTATCTCTGTAATATATATATATATATATATATATATATATATATATATATATATATGTATTTCTCTATATATCTCTGTAATATATATATATATATATATATATATATATATATCGCATAAATTAAACATATATCCTCCAAAGCACACGCATACACATCTGCGTGCGTATGTATCCAGGGTGATCCGATACTCGGCGAGAGATCGGTAAGAAGGCCACAACACGCAAACCCCATTTTAGTTGGGATTTTGACCGGAGAAAAACCGAAGCAGCCATAACATCGTTAAGGTTTCACTAGGTCTTCCTCGTGAGAAGTCTTGATACTTACTCGGTGGAAACATAAGATGCCTATGTCCGAAATGCCCACATGGATCAGAAGGTCGGTCGACTTGGAGTAGAAAGAAGATGCGGCGACTCCGTGACGTTTCATCGACCACTGAGGCCTTCAGCCATAGCTGGAATTAGTCAAGCACATATGACAGGTGGCCCTGTGGAATCTCTTTCCATCCAATCTTTGTCGGCGAGCGAAGAGGCAACTTAGGGGCGGTGAGGGTTTTCGGTGCAGCCAAATGGAAGACATTGTTTCATAAAGAAATCGCTAGGGTCAGAGACACTTGGTAAGCAGGCTAAGTCTTTGGGATATTATGAAAGACAACGGAAAGATAAAAGTGCTAACGTTAAGCGTTTGCATCTGCGCTCACTTGTGTGTGCGTGTGTGTGTGTGTGTGTGTGATTGAACCTATTCAAAATCAATGATACAATGTCATAAAAAAGATGAATAAATATAATCTGTTTACTTTACAAACGATCACTACAAACGATCTGACGAAATCCTTTGTTCTTGATTTTACAAGTATACCGATCTAATAATCTTTCAGACGCAACAAACTTCTTTACATGGCAAACTATATTTTTGAGTCATTATTTAAAACCCAATTTTAAGATTGTTTCAAAACATGACTAACAATGGAAAATCAAATGTATAAATCTTTATCATTCTAACCCTCGAACTCATATAAGAATTCGCAGATTTTGCCATCACTGATTTTTCAAGCATAAGAACGTACAGATTTTTATAGAGACTATTGCATTAGAATTTCACTTATTTATATTTATTCCATGAAATTTAACAATTATTTAGTGAACAAATTATTTAAAAATATAACACGAGCGAATACACACGCGTATTTGAAATCTTTTATGGCTAACAGGCTAATATTTACTGAAGTGGTCAAATAATTTTTATGACCAATCAGCAGTGGTGTGCAAAGAGGGGTGACGTTGATGCTGTAGCCCCGGGCGGTCCTACCTTCAGATGAAGTATATTATTTTTGTTTTTATTTTGTAAATAGACCTAAAATTAGGTATTAAAAATAAATAAGATAGTTTTTAATTTTAGTTTTAAAATGTTTATATTTGGTTGCTGGTAATTTGGCCAAACCTGTGAAGAAAATTTTAGATAGGGTTCAAATGACGCCAGCATGTTTTAAAAAGTGTCTCCAAAAAGCGCTGTTTAGCGATGGGGATGGATCCCACTTACACACGGTGATACGTTTGGGCTGATCATTAAGTATATCACGTCCAAAAGAAAATAAATTATTTCGCTGCGATTTTATTTAAGTTGTGGATAGGGAACGCCAGTCACTGACAATCGTTATATACGTGAAATATCTTCTTCTTCTCTCTCTCTCTCTCTCTCTCTCTATATATATATATATATATATATATATATATACACACACACAATATAGATGTATATTTATAAGCAATCAGTGCTTGAGCCTAAGAGTATTTATCATCCAAAATGGTATATGAGTAAAAATCCTTAATAGATTCTTTTTTTTTACTGAACAGGGACACCTCGATGTGGTGCAATGGTTAGCAAGCACGTCTTGCTAGAATCATTCTCACTAGGTGCTCCATACTTTCGGCCTTGTGCCACATCTAAGCTACGCTTATGAAAATCACTTTTTTTTAAATGAACAGAAAATTGCTTTAACTGTTTTCAGAAATTGGAAATATTTACTAGATCTAGAAAATTCTACATCATTATTTAGAAGTAGTCAGAAAAAATATTCACCCGCACTAAACATTTCAAAAAGGTACAGGAAGAAGCAAAAACGAGATGATATGTACTAAATATATAACCATCTCTTTCATTCGAGTCATTTTTCTACGACCATAGAGGTCAATAATTATTCAAATGAAGATATAATTAAGTCAAGTTATAGTATGCAGAAACCACTATAGCATCACTAAAAATAATCAAAATAATAACTAAAATTAGTAATATTACTAGTACAATAGGAACGTAGCAGTTTCAAGAAGCAAGTACATTCCGTGTACTAGGTACCTCATTCATTTTCGATAACTGATTTCTAAATTGAATTTTTAAAAATGAAAAGCTTTCTTGACACATTTATTCAGTTTTAATTGAAAGCTAAATGATTAAATTTACTATTTCCAGTAAGCAAAATACTCTGGTATATTTCAAACAGAAATTGTATTGATTGGAATCTAAAATTTTGAGATTTTATTTTTAAATTTTAAATTTTTCGTCTATATTCGAGCGATCGACAGATTTATAAACAAAAGTTAATTTTCGGTTTTAAAAATCTTGAAAAAGTAAATATACATCTGTGACACATTATTTTTTTTGAGAATTATCAAATTCAATGTTAAATTAATTTACACAAGTATAACATGAAATTTAGGATGAAACTATTTCTTAGACAGAGAGTTGAACTTTCTGACCGTACCCCTGTATTTGAGGATTGATGACAACTCAACAGATGCGAGAAAAGGTAAGTGTATGGCGATCACAAGTGACATAATTTCACAAATCATTTTCCTGTAAGGGGAAGAAACCGTGAAACACATGATATACATATAGAAATTACCATAAAAAACTTCAAATACACACATCAAAAGTTAAAAAATTATTTTAAAACTAAGATGACTAGATGATTTATATTAAACTGTTCCATTTTCGATTAGTAAATATAATCTTCACTTAATAATATATCAACCTAGCGTCTTCAAGCCTTTGAAATATTTTAAAAACATTTTTGAAGTTTATGAATTATTATAATTAAAAAAACTGAAAATTATTCTTTCAACATTTCATTATTAATCGAAAAAATTCTTCAGACTATAATGTCCTTAATTTATATATTTATCAAAGCAATTGAAACCTGATCTAATTAAATAATGTCATTGCATATTTCATTTTACTATTCGGAGCAGATTTTAGATAAAAGGGAATAAATGGTTAAAAAAATGGATGACTTACATTCCCTAATGAGTCCTGCGTTTAACTAATAAAACCAATTTTTTATACAGAATTTAATTTCTAAAAATGTCATGAATTTACGTGGAGGTGGGGTAATAGATCTAAAATAATATTTTTACTAAGATTTCAAAAATATTTTTTTTTATTTGTGAATAAGTGCTGAAAGTTTCATTGAAATCCTACAATTATTTGATTTCGCAAGAATTTTCTAACTAATGTGTTTCTCACCGGAAAACCTGAGTTATGTAATATTACGTTTTCCATTGTAAACTCTCGTAATGATTTGGCTCCTCGTTATCAAAAATAAAAAGATTTTTACAAAACTTTCGAATGAACGTGTTAGAAAGGATTTAAAAGATAAAATATAATTAAAAACAACTTTTGTTCTTTCCTCTTAATAATAATATAAACATTTTGATGGAAAAAAATGTTCGTTTTTACGTTTGGGGCCTTTTTTCATCACACTATGCTGTTATTTATTTTTTAGCGATTTAATAGAGATACACTAAGGAAATACACCCCAGTACAAATTAATTAAAACAAAAGGAAGAATATCTTCCTAGGATCTTTCACCCTTTTCCTGATCACGTATACGTAGTTTCTTAGCGTTGTTTTTTCTCTTCCGATCGCCTTTTCATTTAAATTTTGGAATGATGGATCCAGTTTGTTTCTTTGCCTTGGTGACAGGGATGACAGTTAAAGACTGACACCAAATATATCCGCGATTTCTCTGTAAGGCTTGCCAGTGTGTTCGTGCAGCGTTACAATTTTCGTACATTTCCTTGGAGTAATGTACATCGCACACAATGGCCGTAGGTCAACTAATCGACAGCCGAGACAATAGTGTCTGGGCGTGATAAAAATCTGATGCAGTCTCGGATACACCACGAATCTCAAGAAAAAATAGAAATTGGTTACACCTTGTCAAAAAACTAACTGTATGATAAAAGAAAGGAAACTAAAGTAGTTGTTTCGAACACCGCCTTCATCAATTTCCATTTTTTCTGTTTTTATAAATATGGTGGCATTGCCAAAATTACTTAAAAATGAAAACAGTCATAAAATTCCTCATAGAAAATTAGACACAGAGATTTAAATAAATAATACACTAAGAACTTCAAAGTATAAAAATAATTTTGTGTTAACGTTTAGAAATTTTAAGAGGATTTTTGTCATTAAAATCCCATGCCGACAGAAACCATCCGTCAACAGAATTCAAGAGAAAATGAAATGAAGACAAAATAATCCAATCATGGTAGCGCAGGAGACATTTGAAAGAGTAAACAATATATTTCATTCATTTATCCATCACACCCAATGGTGCATAGAGCAGCAACCTTTTGTTGCTGTTTCTGTAACAAACTATTTTTTACGGGGCAAGGTTGTTAGCCCTGCACCCAACCTCCAAACCCGAAGGACCGGTAGACCATTTTTGGTCCTTACGTTTACAGCACCTGTTATTCCCAAATGGTCACCCATTTAAGTACTGACCAGGCTCGATGTTGTTTAACTTCGGTGATCGGACGGGAACCGGTGTATTCAAAACAATATAGCCGTAGACTAAAAGCAACATATTTATCCACCATTTACTAAAAGAAGAGTTTTAGTCTAAATGCCGCAAAGCAAAAATAAATATGGCCCTACAAAGGCGGAAAAAAAACAACGGAGTTTAAATGAGAGAAACACACACCAAAGCATGTACCAGGAGGGTCTTATTGACTAGATGCGATTAAAAATAATGTCTACGCATTTGGAGAATTGAATCAGCCCGAGAACATTTCACCAACTGCTTTTGTTATATAAAGAGTAGGTATGGCATAGGTAAGATAGGTACGTGTTTAACATTTTTTGTAGATGTAACTTTGTGATTTTAGTAATGACTGTCTCCAATTGTAAAATTAGTATCATAAACCTATTAACAAGTGACAAATGAATATGAGTATAATGTTTGTCATTTTTATAGTAAAATCATATCATAGTATGTTCTATCCAATTTATGATGATGATGATGATGATGTTAATGACGACGAGGAGAAAATTAATCACTGCTGCTGTAGTTGTGCTGACCGCAAATATAATGATTATGACGATTTCAAAGAAATATGCAAGGAGATCATTAACTTTATCACAAGAGGCTGGCTGTCATTTTTTTTATTCTCGCTCATTTTTGAAAGAACACTGGAGAACTTCTTGTGCCGGATGTACCGTGTGATGAACCAATCAGAGTTCAATTTTTTTTTTTAGATATTGGCAAGAAATAAATGAGGGCAAAATTAAAAAATGATGACAGGGGAAATAATTGAAAAGAAAATGTTAAGATTTTTTTCTGAATGAAGAAAGCAATGTCTAGAGAAACGGGAAAAGAAAAGAACCACAGATGGAGAGTGGTAGAAAATAAATAAATAAATAAATAAATAAAGAAAGAAAGAAAGAAAAATGTCGAGAATAGTCGAAAACCAAATAGAGATAAAGAAAAGAGTAAGAAAAAACGCAAAAGAAGAGATATTGGAACGCAGAAGAAAGAAGAAAATAGAATGAAAAATTGAAGAAAAAACAAATCAATTTCGACTGGTCGCAACGATTAAACGAAATCTTAATTGTGAAGGAAAACGAATTGTCACATTTATTTTTTGACATGTTACTTCAGTAGACTTCATTCCTACTTTATTATCGATTTCCTTCTCAGATAAAAAAAAAGTTTATCGATATCTTCTTTAAAATTAATTTTACTTAATTTTACTCTTTGTTTATTTGCTTTTCATCAGTATTTTCTTAATTATGTCATTTTCCCCTTTACCTTTCTTTTTGTCTATTTGTTTATAAGTTTCTTCATTTTTTTCCATTTTCTTTCTTCTGCTTCTTTAAATCTTTTCTTTCACAGTTTTTTTACTTCCTTTTTTTTTCTTCGGATTTTTCTTTCTTGATTATTCTTACGCTTTCATTTTTACACATTCTACTTTTTTCCCGTTCTTTTTTCATCTTTCCAATGGGGACTAAACACCCACCACAACTCTCTTTTTTGCTTTTATATTCCCTCTCACCCTTCTTTCATCTTTCAGCGGAATACAATAAATTTAATTAATTTCACCTATTCTTTGGCAGAAGAGAGAATTCGGCAACGCACCCCCAAATTACAAGCATTAAATGAGAGTTTTATTTCCTCAGCATTTTAATTTGCCGTGTCGTCCCATTCCATCTGATCTGACAGCCACCCCCTCCCAATGACGTCATACCCTGAAGTCTTGCTCGAGTGTCGAACCGAGTGGTAAGAGAAATCGAATAAAGAAAAAGCGTATAAAGATGTTTTGTGAAGAATTTTGTATTCCCTTATGATAAATGAATGCTGTTTTCGTTCAAAAAAGAATTGCTGACATCCCAAACTCATTTGATTTTAGATTTATTTGCCTGTTTCTCATTATATTTGAGTAATAGTATTACTTACCGTTTTGGCTTTAGGGTTAATACCAAATGTAATTCAGTTAAGAGTCATCATTAATTATTTTTTTATATATTTGTTTATAGTAATAATAAAAATATTGGATTGGATTTTGCATGCATTTTAATTACGTCTCATTTATTATAATCTTATTCAGTTTATAAAAAGGTATCTTTTTTATTCTGCTTGCCTACCAGTTTTATTTGAAATCTTAAAGTGACTGGTCATTTTTTCGGATAAAAAAAATGTAAATTTGTTTTTCCCTTCTATATGTTGTTTTCTCAACTCCAATCAAGTCGATCTCACGGAAAATAGCTGCTTGCAGTTTACTATGATTGATTTACTGGCATCATTCCATTTTATAGTCTTTAACTACGAGGGATTAGCAAACAAATTGTTTACTCGGGCAGTGGTAAATAAAAACGCCCGCACCTGGAAAGACACTTATCAGGACATTCAATGAGCCTTTTAAATCTACGATTATGAACATATTATGCTTACTTGCATAGTATAATTTGAGAAAATGCGATAAACCTTTTTATGCACCAGAACAATGGTGCTGACCGTAAATGTGATTTAAAGATGCTTCTTTAATTAAATTAGAAAGCAGTTAAGACAAAAATTTATAGAAAATGCTTTAATCGTTAGATCACCCATAGTAAGTTTTCTTAGAGGTTCTTACAACATTTCTTCTTGAGAAATCTTGATACTTTTAGTATTTTGGCATGTCTTCTGTTATCCCATCGCGGGATACTTCGTAAAATAAGTGATAAAATCAGAGCAAAAGTAAAAATAAAATAAATTAAATTGACTATATGTTCAATGTTTATATGCCAAATATGTTCATATGCCAAATATGTTCAAAATAATTTTTTGAATTTTAATATTTCTGCGTCCCTTCTCTTTCGTGCGCATGCGTAATCACACCAATGTAAACATAACTTTTGTCCGATGAAGTGCTGAAGTTC
Source organism: Ascarosepion bandense (assembly GCA_037127315.1). Taxonomy (NCBI): domain Eukaryota; kingdom Metazoa; phylum Mollusca; class Cephalopoda; order Sepiida; family Sepiidae; genus Ascarosepion; species Ascarosepion bandense. Next base: position 3,702,731 of record JBBBDQ010000191.1, read on the forward strand.
GAAACGCGTCACACACACACACACACACACACACACACACACACACACACACACACACACACACACACACACACACAGAATTCCACTTCGTCATTGATTTTCATATATATTTATAATTGAAAGTGTGGGTGTAGGTGCGTTTTGTGTATTATTTGGCTGTGTGTACAAATGTGTGTGTGTGTGGCTGGTTATCGACATATTTACAAATTTGTTTACAAATGAATGTTAGAATTGTATTTTGAACTTTTGATAAACAGAGTTCTTCTATGGGGACGATGGAGAATAGATTATGTAAAACGCATAAACACCCGATTACACTAGACGTGAATAAGAAAATTAATAGATTTATATGTAAGCAGAATCTTCATTCATACAGGCGTTAAAATGCAAACACCTTAGGGAATCTTTACTGTGTTATACTAAAATCATACTGGTTACTTGCGAAAATTAAGTTTTGCATGTATACGATCAGATGAATTGATTCTTTATTATTAGAATGTTAATGCATTGCCTCGTCTGATAATCAGCTGAGTGAAACCCGATAAGCGATAGTAGTGATTTTTAAAACAATATCACATCGGTTCTGTACTGTTTCATGGTGAGAACTATTTGTTTCTATACTTTTTAATATATTAAAGTGTTTTACGTACTTCTACGAAGTAAATAAATGCGAAAAATTAAAATAAAATTCACTTCACTGGCATACCACAAGCGTGGGTGAATAAGCACTTGTACAAACAATTCACCTATAGTTGCCTTAATTTAGTCACAGTAAACTTTTATTGCAACTGTAATCGACTTTGAGATAGAACCATAAAAAGACATATATCATGAAAAATAACGGGCAGAAATTATCTACAATATAAAAGGACAATTTAAATATAGCTAGAAAAATAACGATAAAAGGGAACAGAAATAAACAGAAACAATTGAAAACTCAGTTCTTTTAATGACAGAAAATTAATACATTCAGTATTTTCAGACGTTCTGCTTGCCGAAATCTCTTCAGAACTTGAAACAATGGCTAGATAATTTTTATTTAGCTTTAATCATGCAGATGAATGTTCAATTTTCCATCAAAACTTTTTGCTTATTCACTGCGAATGTGATGTTTACCCAAAGAAAAAAATCTCACCCAATGCAATCTAAATGGCGACCAAGAGTGTTTCTTTACACAAATTCAGTAAGATACCCATTAATAGGCTACAAGGTGTCCTGCTGATGTAATGGATAACGGATCAGAATTCTAAATGGAAGAGCGAATCTCCAATTACTGTCGGGTTTGCTATATTCAATTACGCGCAAATTCTACTGGGAAACTTACGAATCCTGCACATCTCCCCCATGTTGGGTTAATTAGCAGGAATTGTATCACTAAATCATTATTATCTCTCCCAAATACTTAAATCTAAAAATGTTTCTGACCTTAAATAATGTGCAAAAGTCGTGAAAAGTTGCCTATATTGAAGGCAGTAAACGTTTATTAAAACATTTTTAAAAGATTGGTGGCACACCATGGATGCACGAAATGAGGATGATAAATAAAAGTTCACAAGTTAGACATTTTCCATAATATTTCTGCATTACCTCTTATATATATCTTTATATATATATATATATATATATATATATATATATATATATATATATATATGCGTGTGTGTGTGTGTGAGTGTGTATGGAAGGTGTATGTGTGTGAGATGTGTGTGTGTGTGTATGTGCATATATATGTATATGCTTATTTATATATATGGATATATTTTGTTATTTTTAATACCATTTTAAGCATATTGTCGGTATTTTGATTCATTTTTTTAAAACTACGATATTTTTTTCGTAGAAAACACAGTGCGACAGGAAAAAGAAATACGATACAATTTCTACGTTACTCTTTCTTAGAAAGACTTTTTTTTTAGTTGTCGATAACGCTATTTTCGACGATTTTAATGAATAAAGAAAACTGAATATACAAACTGGAGAACAACTGATTGAAGAACTGAATACAGTTTATATATATATATATATATATATATTATATATATATATATATATATATATAGCTTTTATATATGTGATAGCGAAACATACAACCCTGTCACAACTCATCATTTCGGTTAGACACCCGATTGCTTCTAACCAGGATTGAAACATCGGTCGGCGATTCTAACCTATAAGCTATGGGAGCTCTGTGGTGGAAGGCGGGATTTAGCGTGTTATATACACAATGTAAACACACACCGGTAGCCGAGAGTGTTCAAATTCATTACTGAATGAACAATACAAAAATGCGTGGGTAGGTATTGTTTTTAAAGTCTACCATTTCTCCATAGTGCTCAATCGGCTTGCGGGAGCATAAATAATAATCCGCTGACAGTCCTGTTTTGCTGTATCACAGCTCATCAGTACGGTTAGACATCCAATTGCTTCTAGCCAGGATTGAAACCCAACCGAATTGACAGTTTGCTATCCTATCATGTAAACTATTGGCGCTCGGTGGAGAAAAGCGGAGTTTATCGTGTTATATGCACAATGCAAACACACGCCACATATATATATATATATATATATATATATATATATATAATGCAAACGAAGAAGTTAACAATAATGCTGTATTTAAAAAAAAAATTCTTGAAACTTTTATTTTAGCTTTAATTGAAAGATAAATGTTTAATTTACTATTTCCAGTAAGCAAAATACTCTTGTGTATTTCAAACAGAAATTGTATTGATTGGAATCTAAAATTTTGAGATTTTCTTTTTAATTTTTAAATTTTTCGGCTATTTTCAAGCGATCGACACATTTGTAAACGAAAGTTAATTTTTGGTTTTAAAAATCTTGCAAACATAAAATATATATCTGTGATATATTATTTTTTGGAAAATGATCAAATGTAATGTTAAATTAATCTAATTAACACAAGTATTACTTATTTATAGCATGCATTTTAGAAGGAAACTATTTCTTAGACAGAGTTGAACTTTCTGACCTTTTCCCCTTATTTGAGATGTGATGGTATTATCATTATTATTTTTATATTTCACAACACTGACACACTTTATTAAACGAATGTTAGTCTTTTCTTTTCCATTAATTTATTTTTGACAATTACTTTCTTTACAAGGACTAGTGATGGTAGCAACAACAATTATTTTTTTTTAACAGTCGAGTGTATTATTTTTATTATTATTGCATTTACATCATAATTCGATTTCTGCTATGGTCACATTACCAACCAAGTCTGCGGAAATATCTAAGGCATGTCGTGGTGTGTTGTTATATATACAGTTTTTTGTTCTATCTCCCATAACATCCGTAGCGTTACACAAAGTTCACCTCAACGTGTAGGCTGTAATTAACAAGACAATGTTTTTGTTTATCTCTTAAACTGGAGTTTCCAAGTATTCTTTTATTGTGTTGTTTTTTAGCATTTTTTATTATTCCGAGTGCATCTACTATCACTGGTATTATTTTTGTCTTCAGTTTCCACATTTTTTTTATTTCAATTTTTAGGTTTTTATATTTTGATAGTTTTTCAAATTCCTTGTTTGCTGTGTTACAATCCGCTGAAAAAGCAATATCAATTAATAGGCAAGTCTTTTTTCTTTTTGGTTTATGACAATAGTGTCCGACCTATTTACTTCAATGTTTCTGTTTGTATAGATGGTGTAATCACATAGAATGGTGACATTTTCTATTTCTGTAATCGGTGCTGAGCGATGGTCATACCAGTGTTTGTTTACATATTTTTCCAAAGTGTTTACACATTGTGTAAATATTTCCCCACTCTATCATGACTATTTTTATATTCATTTGGTATAAAACATCCTGAGATTAGACGGCCTATTGTTTCTTGGTATTTGTCACAGAAACTGAATTTTAGATCTACATCATTATGTAGACTTACCTGAAAGTTTCTAATTAAAAGACTGGTCTTGCGCTTCAAGAATAAAGCCTTTATTATTATTATTATTATTATTATTATTATTATTATTATTATTATTATTATTTTCTTTGAGTACAGAAGGATCTGTGTAGAGGTAATACATTTTATTTTCGGCAAGCCGAATCCGACTTGGTAAGGTGGCCTGAATCACTAGTTTTCACCCATCGTCTAAACATCACACATGTTGGCTCCAAGCGCCATGCTCCGGGAAACCGCTTCAGCTGACAGGCTAAACCATGTAATTTGATGGTATGTTCACAAGGCACCACTGAGCGTATGAACCTCCTCGACCCAGGTCACCGGCCATGGCGGAAGTGTTCCAAGAAGAACTTCAACAGCAACGTGAGACCCACCCTTTAGATAATGGCCCTACTGACTTGTGGGTATCTCCGGGCGGAGAAAAGGCTACGGGAGTAAACACAGAAACTACATCCGACGTGGAGCCTCTAAGGCGGTTGGAAGTCACCCAATAAAATCTTTCCAGTAGGTCTTACAGCCAAGCTAGTGCCAAATATATTGCTCTGCTCTTTTTTGGACCACATCAGTGCAACTAAAAAGGGGTCCTGACGTCTGGGCAGCCCAGTATCTCCATACACATTGCCTAGGAATGTGCCGTGGAAGAGGTCACTTCAGTGCCGCTGTTCACAGCATCAGAAACAACACTGGAGACAGCAATTACGAGTTATAAGCCAGGACTGATTGGCGTAGGCCCAGGCGCTACGGATTTTCTCCGACGTGGAGACGTTTTACTGATCAAATACTGACCGCCCCAAGCTTGGTAGCCTCCAGCCAGGAGCTGATAATCCGCTACAGTTTTCCTGCTTCAATGGGTGCTTGAAACCAGGGAAAAGACCGACAAGTAGACTGTAAACCCTGCACCAGGGAAAGATAAGAGAAAAGGAAGACCACAAATATTGCGATTAGCAAGCTGAAATGTCAGGACAATGTGCCCTGGCCTCTCCGATGACCCACAACAGGTCGAGGACTACAGAAAAACAGCTATCATTGACCGCGAGCTTACACGGCTCAACATCAACGTTGCTTCCATCAAAGGGCAGCCTCATGGGACTAAACTACACGTTCTTCTCGCAGTGCAAGAAACCTGACGAACCAAGACTGCATGGCGTTGGATTCAAAGTGAAGGACTCTTTACTGACCACTGTAGAACCGCCATCCAATGATACAGCCTGAATCCTGTCTCTCCGCTTGTCAGCCGCCTTAGGTCCAGTGAACATCTTGAGCGTTTACACTATCACACTCAGCTCTTCAGATGAGACCAAGGACCAGTTCTATGAGGAGCTTGTCACTAACATCAAAAACATCCCTGTCACGGAAAAACTGTACCTGCTCGGCGACTTCAACACCCGAGTGGGTTTCGACCGTGACTCTTGGCTAAACTGCATCGATCACTGAAGGAAAACGGACAGGGGCTCCTCAAATTATTTTCCTATCATAACCTCTGTATAATCACCACATTCTTTCCCACCAAACTGCATCGTCGAGTGTCCTGGCGGAATCCCAGATCCTGCCACTGGCACCAGCTAGACCTCTTAAACACACGGACACCCTCACTGAAATGCGTTTTCCCCACATGTAGTTACCAAAGTGCTGACTGTGACACTGACTACTCCATGGTTGGTAGTAAAGTCCGTCTCCAGCATAAGTTGATAAACCGATCCAAGCAGAAAGATCCCCCTCGCATTAATACAAGCGGGACGGCAATACCAGACCTGTGCATTGTGCAAGCGCTTCGCGAACGCCATTGCGGCTGTCTTTAAATAATGGCTTGTTAGTAACGCTGAAGAGAGCTAGAGTCACATTCTGTTTGTAACTCTGCAGTGAACACAAGAAAAAAAGAGAGAGGCAAAGTCTGGACTGGCTCGTGGTCGGCATTGCTGAATTAGAGATAGCAATCCATACCAAAAGAGCAGCTCTCATCAACTACAAGAGGAAGCCTTCTGAGAAAAAATTCAGCTAAAGAGTTGCCTGAACAGTGCTATGGAGGCTACTACATTAAATATACTTCTAAAAATCTTTCTCGTCGACTATTATATTAGATTTCAGAAATTATTTTGGCAAGAATTATATTGACTTTATATTTCAGATAAAAAATATAAAAACAAAAATTTTAAAAATCGATAAAAAAGCGGCACGAGAAAAAGTAACCTTTGATGGTTTATTTATTGATCTCTAAATATCTCGAATGAAAATGATAGATGTTAGAATAGAGAAGAGAAAAATGCTTCCGGCATATATACAAAATAAATAATTTTTTATTGGTTAGCCAAAAATCCATTATTGTAAGACTTTCTTTGAAAAATTTAGGTAACTATTGTTAATAGTGATATAAATATCTAAGTGGGGAGTTTCTATTTTTTATATTAAAATCTTACACTCAATTACATAAAAATGCAATTAAGGATTCATCAGAACTGAAAAAAAAATCAGCATAGAATCATTATCTTTTTAGAGTTCGATCAGGTGATTACACCAAAATTGCTAATAATTTCGATTGTCAAATATGAACTACATAATCATTACTGTTGTTTCTGAGTAGCATTTGCATTAACCTAAGTTTTAGTTTTGTTAGAACTTTAATGAGACATCAATCTACGACAGTGAGTACGCATCAGGGATTGTAAATATGTTAATAAATAAAATCTAGTTGAACGTCAAATTTATCTACTTTTGCATTATAGTAATCTGGTTGAATGAAACAGCCGTTTTAAGCGCTAAGCTCGGCGACTTTGCAGAAGAGCTCAGTTAAACCATAACCGATCAATCCATTGCAAGATTTTTTTTTGTTTCTTGAAATAGCAAAATTCAGAAATTATGAATTGGGAGAAAAACGCCTGCATATAGATAGAAATATAAAGGGGCGTAAGACATGGATATACCTTCTCAACAGAAATTCAAAATTTACAGTGAGGTGATTTTGAGAAAATTAGAAGGATTCATTATTCATATTCATTATAGTTCTTAACAATACAAGATATGCAGACGTCACAGTGATAAGAAAAGGTACAAAAAAACAATACCACTATATTACACAAGAAGTCGGTGAAATTCTAAATAATAAAAAAAGTATATCTGGAGACTTATGATCTACTCCGTCTAGAAGAGACATTGCATTAAAAATATATTGGATGACCTCTTAGTAAGAATGTAAATAAAATTTCCTATTTACATATACAAGTGTGTCGCATTAAAATGAACATAGAATTTAACATATAAGCAAGCTATCAGGAGATTCGTGAAATGCTTTATTTCTCTGAATTAATAGTTCTCTAGAGACCTATATATAAAACAAAGCTGCATTTTTGTGTTCGACTAACATTTCAATAACTTCATTGATGTGAATTTTACTCAACCTAATCAAAGTGAATATTTAAAAATATCAAGAAATATCAAGTCAAATACTTATATAACGCTGAAAGGAATAATTTTTTTTGAAGGTTTCATATAAAAAGAAAGCGTGAAGATATTAGTGAACTCAGGAAGTGGAGACATGACAACAGCCCTAGTGACCAAGAAGCCTTATGGATGGAATGAAGTTGGTTGTATAGAGGAAGAGGACAATTCGTTTGTAAAGTTGAGAATATGGCGAATTGAAGAATTTTGGTTACACTCTGGTTTTGACAGCTTCTATAGTGTACATTGAATAGGCAGTAAAGAGGCCAACGTTATCTAACGAATGACTAATAACATTGCCAGTCTACTGGTCGTCAATTGTAGATGTCACCGTCGACCTTAAGTAATTTAATGGCCGGTCCCCGGAAAGTATGGTCAGAGGTTCGTCACTGAGAAATGATACGAGCTGCTGAGAAAAGAGGAGCACAAATAGAATTTAAAAAGAAAGACGGGCATTTAGTAAAATATAAGAAGACAGAAACTGTCCACGACAAGAGAGAGAGAGAGAGAGAGAAAGAGAGAGAGAGAGAGTAGGTGGTGAGAGAGAGAAAATGTAAGACGAATTTCTTCTGGGGAAATGATTTATCGAAAGTAAAAGTGAATGAAAAAGGGAGAAAAAGGCAATAGAGTGACGATGAAAAAGAAATGTTGAAGTGTTAACTTAAATGTTGACACTGAGAGAGAAACGCTTTGTAAAAAGAATAACGAAATAAAATAAAAATAAACAGAAAAATGTGTTGAAAAGAGTTAATGACACTAGCATAAATAGAAGACTGTTTCATACAGACAAATCAATGTGTTCAGAAAATGGACAAAAATGAATAATAAGAAACAGAATATCATGTGAAATATAATGGCAAAAATGCAAAGGAAATGTGTGAATGCGTGGAAAACAATGAAAGATTAAAAATTGATTTAATTTTTACGGTTTATCAAACTTTGGCAAGAGCTACTAATTCAACCATAGCTAAGGGAAGATAAGAGGCGAATTTATACTTTCTCAATTCTATTTTGTGTGCAAGTGTATAAAACGATCGCGATTGTAGTTGAAACTGGAATCTCCGATTTCCAATTACGAACTGACACCACCTGCACATCGAAACTTATAGCACCTGATATTACCCAAACGGTCACCCATCTGGGTACGGACCAAGCTTGACGTTACTTCCGTAATTGTACGTGAAATAATGTTTCAGCGTGACGCAGCCCTAAGCAAATATTTCTTGAAAATACCTGGCCATATGGCTGGAAAAATTGCCTATTTACCATAGATACGGTCGCTGTTCGAGCTTTGCTAAAGTCATGTTTCTAGAGGATTATCTTGTAGGCAAGCAGTTTCTCTTCACTTTTTTAGCTTCTTTGTAAACAGATGACGTTGCTGCTATGACTTCTGTAGCAATTAGGTTTTTAAGAAGTGGATTTGATAGTCCACACAGAACCGTCCTCCTGCAATGCTTCCCACCCATGACTAAAAAAATAGTATACATTACTGCTAATCACTGGGAAACGTATTCATATCTTTCTAAAGGTAGACTTAACAGCCTCAAGTGGAATTTGAACTCAGCACACCAATCCTATTCACTGTGCCGCTAACCGCGACTCCACGAGCACATACATAACATTTGTAACAATACAAATAAAATAACTGATTCTAAAAATAAAGAATGTATGTACATATATAAATATATATGTGAGTACAAAACAACATGACCGAGTGGTTACAACATTCGCTTTTTGGCCGTGAGACCCCCGTTCGAATCTCACTATGGTCCATTTGTCGATGTCATAGGTCTTGAGGAAGCGATCCCTCAGCGTTCAACACCTGTGGAAAGTGACTAAAAACCACGCCACGGGTAGACCTAAGCCTTGTGTGTGAAAATTTGAAGGTGTCAGTGGTTATGCTTGCACAAAATCATAAGTTATTGTCACTAAGGGTTTGAGCGTCCTGGCCTTGTTCCGCCTGCTGTTCATGCTAAATAACGCAGAAACTGTAACTAAGGTCTGCTCAACATAGTTGTATGGGGGATCTGTGAGTGTTAAACCACCACAAATGTGCCTGATCAAGCGTCAACAATAAGCCACCCTAGTAGACAGACACCCTTGGTTACGAGTGACCAGACAAAGAAAACTTTCTGATTTTTTTTTAGTAAAAAATAAAAAATAACATATGCTTTTCTACTCCGTAACCAGTTGTAGATTTAAAAAAAAAAGCGGTATACAGATTTGTACAGATGTAATATTTATCGATATCCTCCCTCTCTCTCTCTCTCTCTCTCTCTCTCTCTCACACACACACACACACATATATATATTATCTTACGTCTGACTCAGAGCTTCATGTACTATGCAGTCATGAGATGCATAGTTAAAACTGACCGATTCTAGATTTTAATTTTTATTCTTGGTTCTCCTTGATTTATAATTTATAAGAAATTATAACTCATGGATGCCATTTTTTAACTTATTCAATTTATAATTTAATTTGCTTCATACTGAAATTTAAACATAAAATTAGAATGTCAAATTTTAAATTAATAATTTTATTAGGGGCAGAGATTGAACGTGTGTTTCAAACAGGATCATGTTTATTGCTTACAGGTCACGAAAGGCATTAATATATATATATATATATATATATATATAACAATTATAAAATTATGAAAAAAGTTTAAAAACAAGTTGGAAAAAATGTAAAAAAAGATAAAAAATGAAGTAAAAAGTATTAATTTTTTAAAAATCCTTTCACCCCAAGCAAGGCATTTCACTGCCACTATTGCACATGGGGCTACATAGGGGAAGATAAAGAAGAGGAGTGGTTAGGTGTAGGAAATGTCAGAAGGAAGGTGATGGGTAAGGATACCGAGGATGAGGGTTGGGCAGATGGGAAGAGTGTTTGAAAGAATGGGAGCGAGTTAGTGTATTAGAAGGTGTCTATTGACCTTACATTGAAACTCCTGGAAATTGTAGCCGTCGGGGAAGCAATCATGTGGAAGGGAATTCCACAGTCGGGAAGTGCGAGAAAAGAAACTGTTGGAGTAGAAGTTGTATTTTATTTTATCGGTTTCACTGTAAAAGGGTGGGATCTAGTTGCTAATCTAGTTTCTCGTGCAAATTCGTATCTAGGGGGCAGCAGTGATCCAAGTTCATTGGAGCAGAAGTCGTGAAAGTATTTATAGAAGAGACACAGGGAAGCCACGTCGCGCCGGTGAGAGAGAGAGACTGCAGGCGGTTTGCCAAGTTGGTATCGATCACATTACAGACCCTCCGCTGTACCTTTTCGAGAAGCCCGAGGAGAATAGCAGGAGCACCCGACCAGATATGGCAGCAGTAATCAATGCACGGGCGGATGGTAGATTTATATATGTGCAAGATAGATTCAGACGGAAAAACTTCCGGGCCCTGAACAGAGAACCGACTTTCATAGCAGCGGATTTAGCAATGGATTCGATATAATCATTCCATTTGAGGTCCGCTGAAAGTGTGAGACCAAGGAGGCGTCGTGTTTTACTCTCTGGGAGGCAAGCCTGGTCCATGCTAATGGGAGGTAGGTGCGATTGTCTATGATAGTTAATTGATAGTAGCTTTGTTTTAGAAGTATTATAGCTTACGAGCCATTTCTTACCCCAGTCCACTACGGATTGGAGTTTCTTTTCAAGCTCGGCTGCAAGGTTAGCTTTGTCGCCTACAGCAGATTTTTGGTCGAGGCGAGAGTAAACTGTGGTGTCATCGGCGTACATACATACTGGAGATATTATGGAATCAGGGAGATCATTAATGTATATCAGAAAGAGCGTAGGACCTAGGATAGAGCCTTGAGGGACACCTGCGTTCGTATGGTAGTTCTGGGAGGCATGTCCGTTTAATACCACCTTAAATTAAAAAAAAGAAAAGGAGGGTCTATATTATTCCGAGACTTTATGTTTGCATGTGGTCATCAATTCTCTTCTTTTGTTTAATAAATTAGGGTTATAAGTTACATTTTTCAAAGGGCATAAGTTACATTTATTTCCTCTTCCATTATATGATTTTGTTTTTGCGGTGACATCCCTCAGCTAATAACACGGTTTTGGTTGTTGCTTTTTAACTTACAAAAGTGTTTAGACAGGGCAGTGCTATTTCAGTATTTATTATTACTTAAAGTCAATTTATGAATGTAATATCGGTATTTCTATTAGATTTCTGCTGAACCAAAATAAAATGTAGTACCGCCATCATAATTGATGCTAGCTATGTAAATTATACATTCGGTCAAACATTGACCAATAAGTGGGCTAATCGTATTTTTTCGGCGGTTACAGTTACTTTTTCTTGAGTTACTATTATTTATAGTGGAGTTTTTTGTTTTTTTTAAATCGTATCACCCCGAGCAAGGCGGTAACGCCACTGATGTGCAGGGGGCTACGTAATAGAGAAAAGATCGGAAAAGAGAAAGCCGGAAACCATATCTTAAACAGGGAACAAGGGATGAGCCTCTTAACCTGTTCAATAGACATGGGTGGAGTTACTATTATTTTGCAGGTTTGGCATGTATTTATTTAATATCATATTATTATGTTGTGGGATATATTTATTGATGTTCTTGACGCAACTATAATTAACCTTAACATGTTTTTCTCTTGAAATTTATGTTTAGTTTAAGGGAATGGTTAAAAAACTTGTGAATTAAATTTAGGAAAATTCTTCCGATGTTCGTTTGGACATTATAGCTAAAGAGTGGGTTTATCCACATGATGTTTTTTCATGTTGTTTCGGCGCATATTTGTATTCTTTGTTTTTATTATATCGATATATTTATTATATTACATCGAACACTGTTTTAGCAACACCAGAAATATAATTATATATATTTCTGCGGACTTATAATCATGCACTGCGCAATCATCAGGTACATATTTATTAATATATAATTAAGAGCTCTATTTATACTACGTTGAGTGCTGTTTTATCAACACGTGTTTAATATTTTATGTTTGAGCGTATACTTGAGTGTATATATATATACTTATTAATTCACACACACACATACATACACTTTAGCATATATATATATATATATATATATATATATATATATATATATATATATATATAATATCTGCTTCTATTAACCTTGTACCACATATGTATATATATATATATATATATATATATATATATATAATATTGTTTAAAATCTGTTATATTTATTCGGAGAAATTATCAAAGATAGATCATTTGTAGATATAATCATTGTGAATATAGACATCAACACTGCATAGTAACTGGCGGTTTCATGCCTTAAGCGATCATCATATCATCTTTTCACCAAATAGGCAAATACAATTTAGTAAAGCTTCACGCATATAGCATTTAAGCAATAGAAATAGATGTAGAACAGGATAACTGTCTCAGAATTAGGTATAAAGGTGAAGAAATCTAAGAGGTGAAATGACAAGATATCAGAAAAAGACGGCTAACAAATATGTAGAACAAAGAACTAAAGAGAAAGTGAAATGAGTTTAATAATTGGTTGGACGAGAGTCTTCGATAAGAGAAAAGGAAAGAGAAAGAAGGTCAAGATGATGGTTAACGGGAAATCTTCTCACAGAAGCTTTTGTCATTGGCCACGTCATCTCGATTTGAGCTGGAGCCAGGCCATTCTCACCAAGGCGACACGAACAGATTCAGGAATATTATGAAACTTATTAACAGGTCTTCCAATGCTTCCCACCTTCACTCTCAGTCTTGATTTCAACTTTGCCCGCAATATTAAATCCCTTTCTCTTTTCTATGTTATTAACATCTTTCTTCATTTTTTATAAGCCTTCCTTTATGGCGTTCTTCTATTTCGTATCTTTGACAAACTCCTCCGCTTCAACCTTCCACTCTTTACTTCGACCTTTTCAGAAATTTCAACTTCTGCTTCTATTAACCTTGTACACCACGTTCGGCAATTTCAAATTATCTTCGTTCTTAATGTCTGCCAGGTTGTTTTTATTCCTGTCCGCATTTTTATACATTTTACTGTATGATTTCGACATTTCTGTCTTGCAATCTTCTCTCTTTCCGATAATGATCGAAATTCAGGTTGCATTACACACACACACACACACACACACACACACACACACACACACACACATATATATATGTGTATGTGTGTGTGTGTGTATGTATATACATATAAATGCAAATGCAAGTGTGCATCCATACATCTATAAAAGCAATAATGCGCGTACACATGAGAAATATGCAATAAGAATCGTAAAAAAACAGTGTTGTAAAGAAATCATAACATTACTTATTATATATTTAAATGAAACTGAAGTTTTTTCAAAATAGTCTAATAACTGTATTTTTTAAGTTCATGAATAAAAAGGGTCTACTTTTTTATTATTCTTTTAAATTTTTTAAAGATCCCTTCGCATTAATAATCTTGAGAAAAATATTTTCTATATTTTTCTCTCTCAAGATATGGGTTAAATAGCAACGACAACTGGGCTTTCTATTATGTTTGGGTGAAAGCCAATCTAGGAGAAAGATTATATTGTATTCAAAACTGTAAAGAATGCAACTGAAAGCCATTCCACTATCTTTTCAATTCACAGGTAATAAAGAAAAATTAATCTGTAGAGAGACGTATTCACCTACTTTTTAAATGAAGACACGAATAAAAATATGTTAAGTAATATAAGAAAATGGTGGGCTGTCAGAATTTTAAAGACTGCTTATTTTATAAATCAAGAAAACAAACGTTAAAATGACTGTCCTTCAAATTTATGTTATCTGACTTAGATTTACTTTTTACACGAAACTAATGAAAGAATGTAACTGCAGAAACTTCAGTTAATTTTCTGCTGTGCCAGACGTAAAGAAACATCTATTTTTATTTGTGTTGTATCTATATTTTTATAAATTTTAGAAATCCAATGCCTTTGTACACGGTATGATGAAAACCTATTTAAGTGTTTTAACAATAGCATCTAACTTAAATTTTGCGAAAGAATTAAAGTTAAAAAAGTTCCATAAGAATTACTTGAAGTATTAGAAAGAGTATATACTGAACTCTTCCGTCGTGTTTAATGCATGAAAGTGCAGCAACTCTTGGTATATGATTTGATTATAGTGACAAAGTCTTGTACACAATCACTGTTTTTAGAAGAGCTAAATGCGGAGAACTAATGTATGTAGTGTTCAAAAGTTATCAAACAGTTTTTGAATTCAGAATTGTTTTTCTCCTAGACTATAGATCACAGGCTGTCCTGTTATTTACCAGTGTAGTATATATAATTCATACCTCTGCCAAGTGTACAAAAATGCAACGAACTCGTCTGGAATTTGAACGATGCTCGTCGATTCCGCAATACTAGCCGCTATCCATACAGGATAAAAGTTTAAAATATAAAAGAACCTGAAAAATCAATGTAAAAAAAAAACAGGAAAAGCTTAAATATAAGATAAAATTAATACCATTAATAAAATAATATAAAAATCCGATACTCAGTGTTTCTTGTAGCCGTTTAATCATTAGGAAAGTGAAATAATTTTATTCAATTGGTGATTGTATTACAGCATAAAACACAATCGCGGATTTCTATATCATTGTATTACTAGCATCATAGCCCGGCGTTGTCCGTGCAACTCATAACATTCAATGTAAAAAAAAAACAAAAACAGGAAAAACTTAAATATAAGATAAAATAATACCCTTAATAAAATAATATAAAAATCCGCTACTCAGTGTTTCTTGTAGCCGTTTAATCATTGGGAAAGTGAAATAATTTTATTCAATTTGTGATTGTATTACAGCATAAAACACAGTTGCGGATTTCTATATCATTGTATTACTAGCATCATAGCCCGGCGTAGGAGAAGATGCCAATGAGAGGAGTAGATGGAAATCATTTATTGAAAGTTGGAAAGGAGAGCTGAGGCTGTTAGTAATCATTTTCAGCATTAAGAAGAAGGCATTGAATGCATGTTGCTTTAGTATTCGTATGGCTCTCATTAATGCAGCATCTTGCAATTTCCGAACGCTTGTAGTCTCCGCATCAATATTGGTGTTGGATGCAGCAATTGCCCTTGTTGACCTGACTGCTTTTATTTTAGGAGGCATATGAAAAAATCTACAAAATCTGAGCACATCGAGTGTGAGTGCCTGCTACGCAATGTATACAATACTCAAACATCAAATCTTGTGATGCAATAATATTTATAATTATTAAATGGATAAATTCCTTTAAAACTCCGTTACATAAAAAATAATTATATAAAAAATTGTTGTTTCAAATTTGCTCAAAAATTCTATTAAAAATCTATTTTCTTTTGTTTCACGTAAACGTTATTTGATGTTTTGTGTGATATTGTAAACAACATTGCATTTGTTTTTGTTTCAAATTTACGAGGGAAAAATATTTACAATTTTGTTGACTAAATGAATTTAACATAAAAATATATTTTCTTTTTTACTGAAATTAGAAATCTAAAAACTATTACGCTGTATTTTGTTTTTGTTTAAAAAACACTTTTCTTTTTAAATATTTCTTTAAAAATTACGGGGAAAAATATTCACTTTTTTGTTGACTAAAGGAATTTTTAAAAAATTGGAATAAAAATTAAATATAAAGGTTCATATTTTTTAAAATAAAACAATATTTTAGTCGCGTTTGACGTGTGATTTGATTTCTGTGACGTAATTTAGCAACCAGATTGCCTTATATATATATATATATTGATTAATTAATATGTATACATACAGTGTGTGATGGGAGAAATGGTAGTCATTTTATAATTTTTCATTTCGCGCATGCGCGTTGTTTGTTTGACGACTAGACAGTATAGTAGAGTCAACTGGGCTCCGTCCATGACAAAAAGAGCACCTTGACAGAATCCACTTTGCCAGAAATTTGTAAACGGCATTCTGCTGCTTGACATTCACGCTGGAAGCTCTAATAGAAAATACTTCATCGATAGAACAAATATATTGGGAATCACTTCCACGACGAAAGAGAACAACTCGTAAAACGTAGAAATACAGACGGACAGGAAATACCAAACACAGAAGTGGAAGCTGCATTGGCCAGATTGAAAATAAACAAAGTGGCAGGACCAGGCAGAATAGTAACGGATGCAGTTATTCACTGCCAGTATGGTAGCCTTAGACGATTACGGCATAGACAAGATCATAGAAATAATAAATGAAAACTACGACTGCGGTGATATACCGGGAGGCCTAAGCGGATCTATCTCAATAGCACTGCCTAAGAAAGCAGGCGCAATGAAAATGTGACCTCCACCAAAATAATGACCCAGATAACAAAATTCATCATCCGAATTCTGAATCAGAAGGACAAGAATAGTACAGACTCGTCAAAGACGCCGGAAAAGGAGCGAGATATATAACGTTCAGAATGTTATCAGAAAGAGCAAGAAGGACGTGTACTTGTGTTTTATAGACTACGCACAAGCGTTCGACAACGTAGGCCAAAATAATCTTTGAGAGCTGCTCAGGAGCCTTGATATATTCGGAAAAAACATTAGAATAATCCAAGAATCTATTCTTGCAGCAAACTGGTATCATGAATACAAAAAATGAGTTCAGTAGATATACAGAAACTGAAAGTGGTGTGTTTCTCCCCGGATTTATTCAACTTATAGAGTGAAGCAATTCTGAGAGAACAAGAAAGCATAACAGAACGCAACACTGGCGTCTACAATCTTAACTACATAACATACTAGCCGTATAGCCCGGTTTTGCTCGGGTGTAATGAAAGCTTCAAAACTAATCCATGGTCCTGGAGTTCAGACTCTTTGGACGTTGGCATGAAAGACAAAAAAAATAGCTGTTTCCAGTTAAAGCGAAACCGTAAACTGAAAGAGAAATGAATGGATGTAAGTCAAATTTTGATTTTCTGGTATCGATATCAAATGAGTTTTTTTCGCTGTAAACTAAATTTTGAAGCCTAAATAATTCCTCTGGGTAAATGGTATCATGGCTGAGACTAAGAACTACAATTATACCTACTTAGAGCCAAACCCGAAGCAAAAACTAAATTAAAAGGGCTGAAAAAATACAGACATACAGGCGGATAAACAGACACACACACAAAAATCTTGCCTTATATATATATATATAGATATCTTATCGATTTTTTTCATTATTGTAAGAACTGAAACTTTGAAACTTTGAATATCGTTTCTTATGTCTTTGTCTATGAGTGTATCAAATTTGATTAAAATCGGACCACTCATTCTTAACCCGATTTTTTCGATTATTGATTTTCGATAGTTATCGGGGGTACCTCGACACAAAACCTAGCTAAGAGCACTCGCAGATGCTTAAAGTACAACTGTGTAAATTTTCAAGAAAATCGGTTCCGCCGTTTCGGAGTCTATAGGTAACGGAAACACACACACATACACACACAGAAACAAAGTTCTATTTATAAATAAGTTTAGATGCAGATGAAACAGTGCTGATAGCAGACACGGAAAGAAAACTACAAAACCTTCCACAGATTATAACGAAAAAAAAAACCAGAAGAAAGAACTAAACATAAACTACAAAAAGACAGAATGTCATCAGTAAAAAGGGAAGTCTAAAATGTAAATTACATGTTGCAGATACTAAAAACAAGCAGGTGCAGAAATATAAATACCTGGGAAGTGTTCTAACAGAGGACAGAAAGTGCGATACTGAGATCCGGGTCGTATTGGTATGATCAAATAGTATTCCAAAAGCTATCCAGAGTATTAAGAGACAGGAAAATTTCGCTGGAAATAAAGAAAACAGTACTGAATCTTTCCGTGGTATCTATCTTCTTGTGTGGCAGCGCATGCTGGACAATCTCAAAGATGAAGAAGAAACTCGAAGAAACAGAAATGTGGTTCTACTAAAGGATGACAAGAAGATGTGGAGGCCTAGATCACCTGCGTCCTGAAGGGGTACTGCACATTAAAGTATATGGCTGTGCATTTCCCACTGATATTAATGATTGGTAATCGAAACCATGCTAAAATCTAAGAATGATGCTTAGATCTTCCATCAATTCAAGGATTATTAATAATCTCATCCATATTTACCTATTTCGGTTCTGGGCGAGAGTAACATAGTAAATATAATATAATATATAAAGGTTTGTCTATTCGTCCTAACATACATTTCGTAATTTCCTGACATCGCAGAAATATCACATATAATGATTAAAGATAAAATAATTCTCGTTGTTTTTATTCATTTGATTATTTATACCGTGGAAGTTTTAACGGGTTCAGAATATAAGAATATACATATTGTCAGAATAAAAAGAATGTTAAATAGAAAGATCTAAAAATCAGCATGAGAGATCTTCGTTCCTCTCTGATTTCTAAATGATAAAGGATTACGGATTGAAAAACCATTTTGTGTCACCCATCAAATAGGCCCATAGATAGCGGAATGATCATCTTGGCACGTATAGGATGTATGGTATATCGCAATATCATTAAAATGTTTGCTTTATTTTAGATTTTTTTTTACTTAGAATTATGAAGCATCCTTATCAATTCTCGTCCCAAAATTGATGGATTTATTCGGCATTGTTCAATCAAAATGAAATCTCACTTCATCAAATACATAACGATTATTTGTTCTTAACGCTCTTTCACAGAGACAGAAATTCTGTAAAAATAAAAAAAATGAATAACAGAATGCAAAACAACTGTGGTTTCGGTATCACCTTCTGTCAGGCAAAATGCTGAGCACCAAGTTCATTTTGAAAACAAACTTTAGATTTTTGATTGATTAAAAACTAATATGCACATTAATCCTTCATACTGCCATTCAAACAAGATTGTTTTCCTTTGCAGGTCATTACTGTTTGCTGATCCTCCGATAAATCTTACAGAGGCTTAAATTCTCGTCTTATGGCTGTCATGTAAAGGGCAGTAATGACTTTGGCGTTGTCATTTACAAACAAAAGGTTTCATTTTAGAATTTGATGTTTTATGGGAAACAATAAATAAATAAATAAAACAGTTTTGTTACAGTTAACTCCTCATTTATGTACCCTGGTGTTATCATTTTGAACACAGGGTATAGATTATTATTATTATTATTATTATTATTATTATTATTATTATTATTATTAGTAGTAGTAGTAGTAGTAATATTGGTAACATTCAATAAGTTTTCACCTCAGCAGTCCATAGCGGCTTTCATTGGAAAACAAGTAGCAATAAGTATTTTCAATACTACATCATTCTCCGCGACATTCCTACCAATTTGAATAATTGGAAATGCTTTAATAGACGACAGAAAAATGACACAAATTTTAAGGTGTATTACAATATTGGACGGTGCCATACTAAAACTAAACAAAATTTTAAGAAGCAGGAAATGTTCATTAGAAATAATACTGATCTGCTATATAACATCAAGTTTATTGTATGACAGTGAATGATGGATGAAGACCTGACGAGACATCAGAGATATGGTTCTACAGAGGGATGTTGAGAATATAATGGACGTAGCAATGTGGAAGATTTAAGGAAAATTAAAACAATAATATCAGCAAATACAGTTGAAATTTCTGAGAAACATAATGAGGAAAGATGGCTTGGAGAATTTGACACTTACAGAGCATAAAGAGAATAAAACTGAAATAGCAAGCGCCCCTAGCTAACGATCTTGTGTAAATTGATGGCAGAACAGGGATTGGGTGGGATAGTAAACTGATTTAGAACTACGAAGTTTAAAAAGTTGTAAAGAACCATCAATAAATGTCACTATCAGTAAAAGATGAATATTCTGGGGAATTTCAGTCCCTTATAAGATTTCCAAACAATCTCTTTTTTTACAAAGCACTTCTTCAAAGCACTTCTTGATTTTTCCAATCGCCTAAGTAATTATTGGTAAAATCTTTCCTTTACCTTCCAGCTTTTTTAAAATCATTTTTCTCAAAAGTTTCTTCTATTTTTGAATTTTTACTTCGTATTCTACATAAACAAACCCAATCTGACTAATCGTCTCATCTGTTTGGAATGATTATATTAAGTCTTCTCTCCTAGTGATGGTGATCCGCAGGAATATCAATGTCACATTTTGCTGGTTTTGAATCCTAGTTGTCTGTAAAAATCCCACTGAAACTTTCTTTTCTACCCAGTCATGCCAACGTTTGCACTTCTGAAAAATTTATTGGAAACATTATTATTATTATTATTATTATTATTATTATTATTATTATTATTATTTGTATTTCTGTTGCCTACGCATTTTTTCCGGATCTGAAACAGATACCTAAGTTCAGAAATGGCTTTATGATATCTTCCACTGATTATTTTTGTAAAACAAAAAAAAAATACAAAAAAATAAAAATGAGATTCCATACAGTTTACATAGATAAAGCCCTTCGAATAGTGTGAGCTGTGAGTACATGTTTTTTTATATTGCTTTCGGCATCGGCAACTAGGGATCTCTTCAAAAGTTTATCAGAAATTTTTACAATCAATTCGAGGGCTCCAACTACAATTGGAATTATTGATATTCTCATGTATCACAGTTTTTATATTTCCACTTCAATATTTTTGTATTTTGATAGTTTTTGAAGATCTGCAAAAATGCATTACAATCTGCAGAAACTGTCATGTCAATAAAAAGGCACATTCTTTTTTGTGGTCTTTGGTCACGATGTCTGGGCGATTAACTTTGATTGTTCTGTGTATTGGAAGATCTCATATAATTGTTATATGTCCTATGTCTGTAACCGGATTTGTGTGATGTTCATACCGGTTTCTTGCATTTTCTGTCCGGTAAAAGTTGCATATTTTCTAGTGTAGATATTAGCCTTCTCTATAAATGCTAAGTTATATATTTAGTGGGTACTAACACTGTATACTCTGATACAAGATGGTCTATTGTTTCTGGATATTTATCATATTTCGGGTGAACGCAAGTGTGTGTGTGCTTAGTAATTTCTAGTTTCTTGTTGTTGTTGTTGTTGTTATTATTATTATTATTATTATTATTATTATTTTACTATTTCAGCAGAATTCCTTATTCATTCCTGATTATATAATAATTCATAAAATGATCACTCTATTTACAAGAATCTATATGGATATAATTAAATATATCTGTCAATAAATTCAGCAGAATTATTTAACCCTGAAGAACGCTACAGTATTTCTGCGAAACTTCATGTTGGGAGATAAGATATTGAACTTTTATTTCGGCTATTAACTAGAATTAATTATCTATTACTTTTACTATCATTATTACTCTTATCATTTTCCTGATAACAAAAAATATCAGATTAATTATGATTACTATTCGATTAATTGTTTTATCAATATTATCATTCGTACTATTTTCATGATGCAATAAAGACAACGATCAATCTCATTTATTATAAAATATATTATAAAGTTTTCACTTTTACAATTCTTACGAATTTCTTTCATTTCCGAGATATATCAGTTTTACTGAATACATCTTTTCAGTTACACACACACACACACACACACACACACACACACACACACACACACACACACACACACACATATATATATATATATATATATATATATATATATATATATATATCAGTGCCTTCTGAATATATTTATTGATTTAAAAACTAATCTTACTTCCCAATGCGCATATTGTAGCCAATGTCTTTAAAAAAAGAGAAATATTTCACAATGCCTGGATTAAACAGAATAAAGACATACTTCTTGAACAGGAGGCCAATCAACGACAGCCATTTGTCTTTTAAGCATAAAATGGACATCGATTTGAAAGGAAAATGTGTGGGCGAAGAAAAAGGAGTTAAATGTAATTAGGAAACAAAAGAGAAAATGTCTTTGCCATCGACTATTTTTGCGTTTACCCTGGTATAATGCTACATCCATGGGGGACAATAAATGCCTTCGTTCATTAATTCATTCTTATTAACCAAGCACTTTCATGTAACGCTGTCAATTTGTCATTCGCCATTTTATTTCATTCATTCATTCATTTAATTATTCATACATTTGTTTGTAATTAATTCCAAGTGTTCCATTCTCCATCTGCCATTTTCACCCACCATTTCTACTCTTGCTTTTAACTTAACTTTGTATTAATAATAATAATAATAATAATAATAATAATAATAATAATATATCAACCGTCATAATAATAATAATAAGAATGATAATATCTGGGTGAGCGAAACATAACTAAAGAGTATGAAAAATTTTCTAGTTTCAAATCTACTTGATATTTATAAGTATATCTCTATTATTATTATTATTATTAATAATAATAATAATAATAATAATAATAATATTAATAATAATAATAATAATTCCGATTTTCCGTTTGATACAATAGATTATCAAGCATTTCACTTGAAATCTGATAAGAAAAAAGATTCTCATAAAAATTACTGAGTCTTATATTTTGAGACATGTTCTGTATATATGAGAAGTGTTCATGAGCACAATCTTTTATCTCTAGGAAAAGTGATGGGTATACTAAGATTTTCTTAATGTGTGCAACCATATTCATTTTAATTATTTTGAATGGTCCTATCAAAACGTTATTTTGTTTAAATGCCATATTGTTGCCTTTCTATTTGCATGTCATTCTATTTTGAAAGTTTGTTAAATGATTTTCATCAGGCATGATGTTCATTTCTGCAAGAGTTATATTGTTAGTATATCGTGAAAGTATTTCCTAACTCCATCAATTATATATTTAATTTCATCTCGTGCTCCGGCAGCGCATTCAAATAGTAGATGGTCAATAGTTTTTTAATTGTTTCCCTACCCCACCAAAAAAAAAAAAAAAAAGCGATACTTTCCATTTGTTCCATTCTTTATCAGTCTGGGAGGATTTCGATCATGATCGACTGGGGCAAAACTCTCTGTTTTTGTTTCATGCTTTTCAGGTTTTCAGGTGAGTTAGTTGCTTATCATTTATTTTTAAGTCTTGAGCTATCTTGATTTTCACCTCTTATTTTAGATGTTTGTATTTTCATTATTACTGAGTGCGGCAGCTGCACGCCAACAGACTTACCTTGGAGTACAAATATATGAAGACAGATTTATTCATCATAACACCGAATTTTATGACGGTATAGCATGTATGCGAATCATATCCAAATATGAGCGACACGATGAGAGATTTTGATACAATTAACACATAAACTTGCTAGCGGAGTCCAGATAGAATTGGCTTCTGGTCGGGCAATCAGACTATCACCGGTTGAAGGTGTTCCCAAATATCTAGTTTCGATTCCCAAATCACTTGGCAGCCTCAGACTTCAAACTTAAAATATTTTCTCTGCATCTGGCTATGATGGTCCATTACTGCTTCTTTTAGTGCATAGAAATGAACATTATATTGGTTCCTGGTAGTGCATAGAAATGAACATTATATTGGTTCCTGGTAGTGCATAGAAATGAACATTATATTGGTTCCTGGTAGTGCATAGAAATGAACATTATATTGGTTCCTGGTAGTGCATAGAAATGAACATTATTTTGGCTCCTGGTAGTGCATAGAAATGAACATTATATTGGTTCCTGGTAGTGCATAGAAATGAACATTATATTGGTTCCTGGTAGTGCATAGAAATGAACATTATATTGGTTCCTGGTAGTTCATAGAAATGAACATTATATTGGTTCCTGGTAGATAGGCACAATTTTTGAAGTTTATTAAATAACAACATGATCTGAATATTTGATAATGAAAAAGATATTTACTGTAGACTATTCACGAAGAGAAAGCGTGTAAATGTTATTATTATTAAAACAAATCATACAATTTCACAATGTTCAATAGTATCACGATTGTATATCTGATTCTTTAAGTTATGCTTAAAAATTGCATACAATTATAAAAACTAAAAAATTTACAAAATTTTTAATGTACAAACATGGCTTATCATGTGGAAAGTTGTGGCATAAAAAGAATAACCGGAAATAACAATGAAAAGTTTTACTAAACTGTTTTATTAATTCCTCATTAAAAAATCGATTGACGGAAAATTTCAAGGTGAGCATGTTACTATGTTACTCACGTTTCAGTTACATGCCATTCACGCTGGCATTAGATTTGACGTATTGATTATCACTACAACCACTCTTCACTTAGTGTTGTCTTGTTATATTATGTTTATGTTGTTATTTTTTATCATATTTCGGTTTCTGTTATGGTCGCAATACCTACCAATCTGCGGGAAGACCTGAGACAGGCCAGGGTGTGTCGCTATGGCTCCATTTCATGTTTTTTCTATCTCCCCTATCATCTCTAGCGTTACATAGACAAAGTTCTCCTTAGTGTGTTGGCTGTACTGAATAAGACAATTTTTTGTAGATCTCTTAACCTTGGGTTTCCAGGGATTCTTTCAATATGTTGTTTTGTTCCTTTTTTTATCATTCCAAGTGCACCTACTATCACTGGCACGATTCTTGTTTTCAATTTCCACATTTTTTTCTATTTCAATTTCCAGGTCTTCATATTTTTGACAGTTTTTCGAATTTCTTGGCCGCCATGTTAAAATCCGCTGGACAAGCGATATCAATCAATAGGTAAGTTTTTTCTTTCTGGTTTTTAACAACAATGTAAGGCCTATTTGCTTTAATTTTTCTGTCTGTATAGATGATGTAATCTCATAGAATGGTGACATCTTCTATTTCTGTAACCGGTGCTGGGTGATGTTCATACCAGTGTTTGCCTACAGATTTTCCATAGTGTTTGCACATTGTCCAATGTAAATATTGCCCCACTCTATTGTGACGATTTTTTATATTCATTTGGGGCAAGTACCGAACAACCTGAGATTAGATGGTCTATTGTTTCTTCGTGTTTATCACAGGAATGGCATTTGGGATCCACATTATTATGTATAAGATTTGCCTGAAAGTTTCTAGTGGAAAGACTTTGGTCTTGCGCTGGCAGAATAAAGCCTTCAGTCTCAGACTTTAATCCAGATGCACGTAACCATCGATGAATATTAACTTTATCAACATTGGATTTATTGGCACGTTCAGGGTATTGGCCATGCAGAGGTTTGTCTTGGCAGTAATGTTTCATCTGTTCAAGAGCTTTATCCTTGGCTTTCATTTTCATATTTTTGCTACAATATTTGATTCTTCTGTTTTGCTTTTCTACAGAATCTAAATGAAAATCTTGTTTGTATTTACTGCCTTCTTTTATTATTGAATATTTTCTTGCCTTTTGCTTTCAAGTTGTTTGACTAATTGTATCATTTATTATTATTATTATTATTATTATTATTATTGTTGTTGTTGTTGTTGTTGTTGTTGTTGTTGTTATTATTGTAGAATTCAACATTTAGCATAAATTATATTAATAATTACGCAGAAATTAAATTTAATCAGGAGATTGAAATATTTTATTTGCATTTTCTCAGCCGGTGAGCAATTTTTAAGGAGGTCATATTTTGAGTTTTTTTTTCTCTCGCTATGCTTTACTTTATACTTATATGCCATCCTCTTGGTTTCTAACAACGATAATTAATTCTTAAAATCGAATATAATATTCGTTGGAAGGCAAAATGTCTTTAGCATTAAATTTTGCTATCTTCGTTACTATATATATATATCTAAACTTATTCATAAATGAAACTTTGTCTGTGTGTGTGTGTGTCTGTGTGTGCGTATCCGTTATCTATAGACTCCGAAACAGCTGAACCGATTTTCTTGAAAATTTACACAGTTGTACTATAAGCGTCTGCAAGTGTTCTTAGCTAGGTTTTGTGTCGAGGTACCCCCGATAAATATCGAAAATCGATAATCGATAAAAGCGGATTATAGAAGGAGTGGTCCGATTTTAATCAAATTTGATACACTCATAGACAAAGACATAAGAAAAGATATTCAGACGTCTCAAGGTTGCAGTTCTTACAATAGTGCAGAAAAATTGATAATATATATATATATATATATATATATATATATATATATATATAAAAGCAAGATGTTTGTGTGTGTGTCTGTTTATCTACCTGTATGTCTGTACTTTTTTAGCCCTTTTGTTTGAGTTTTGCTTCGGGTTTGGCTCTGAGTAGGTAAAATTTAGTTCTTAGTCTCAGCCATGATACCATTTACTGAGAGAACTTATTTAGCCTTCAAAATTGAGTTTACGACGAAAAATCATATTTGATATCGATACCAGGAAATCAAAACTTGACTTATATCCATTAATTTTTTTTTCAGTCTACGGTTTCGCTTTAGCTGGAAACAACTATTGCTTTTTAGTCTTTCGTGCCAACCAGGACCATGGATTAGTTTTAAAGCTTTCATTACACCCGAGGAACGCCGGGCTAAACTGCTAGTATATATATAAGAAAAACTACTAAAAAGTTGTAAGTTAAAAATGTTTTTTTTTTTGACAGTATATATATATATATATATATATATATATATATATATATATATATATATTAAAGCAACATTTAAATGTATTATTACAGTTAGATTTACGATTAAAAATATTCAGACTCTGTTGCTTTCTGCATCACGTGACGGGCGCTCCTCGCAACGGACGCTTCTCGTGACGGACGCTTCTAGTTTAAATTTTAAAATCATTTGCTTCTGATGAAAGGCCGAGGCCGGTCTGAAATATCAAATATATATATATATATATATATATATATATATATATATATATAATAGAAATAAATCAATACTGTCAAAAATATACATTTTTACCATACAACTTTTAGTAGTTTTTCCTATACATATTAAGACAGTATACGTGGATTATCATTATGCTTTATATATATATATATATATATATATATATATATATATATATATATAGATAGATAGATAGATAGATAGATAGAGAGATAGATAGATAGATAGATATTTCATCGCATATTTTGGCTCTTCAGACCGAAATGATACAACATTTGGTCCTCAAAAATACCCTAAATTATTTTTAACATAGACGCTCATATGTTCATATTTAGAATAGACATTTGTAACCGTTATTTATGAAAATTTTATGGAAAATTCACTCTTTTTTAATAACGTTTATTTTAATACAATTTGAAAAAATAACTACTCTCTTTCTTCTTCTTTCTATCTTTCTTTTTATATATTTAATTATAATTTTATTTTTAACTGAATTTTTTAAATTAATATGAATTTTTAAAATTATTGTAATTGTAGTTATTTTGTCTAATTGTATTAAAATAATGAGGTATAGTTTATTTTTGTATTGTAAATATATTCCTTACATTTGAAACTAAATTTCAGGGTTAAATTTTCTACGTTATGTTTTTCTCAGAAAGCAGACGGGTGTTAGAGATGCGATTTCGATACATGGGGTTAACATTTATTTCTCTGGATACTGTTTATTTTCTTTTTGTTGTATTTCTTTGTTCTTTCTTTTTCTCTTTTTTCCTCTTCTTTCTTTCTCTTCATTTTTTCTGTTTTTTCTCTTTTTTTCTCGTCTTTCAATTAATCAATTGTCTACTTTTTCTTTATTCTTGCTTTTTTCTATTATTTGAGGTTCTTGTTAAGTGAGCGAGAACTTTTTCGTAAATAAACGTTACAAATGTCTATTCTAAATTCTATGTAAAAATGTTTTAGGGGATTTTTGAGGACCAAATGTTGTACCATTTGGGTCTGAGGAAGATTAAGACAGACACGTTATTTCATGGTGAATCGGAAGTGTGAGCCTATTTCAGGCGAACCATCGTCAGCTTCCGTCTTTATTTAACAAAGAAATAGGCCTATACTTCCGATTCACCATGAAATAACATGTCTGTCTTAATCTTTCTTATATTTGCTTTATTTTATATTTGTATTTATGAGCATATATGTTTTGAGCTCTCTTAGGGAGTTATCCTACCACTGTATGCAAAGGATACTCCTTTGGATTCTTCTATACCCACACTGCATGCTCACATATATATATATTATCTGTATGCATTTGTACCTTCATTTACGCATATATTTACACCTTATTTGTGAATAATGTCGTAAGAATCATGGCATCTGGTCTAGGTACAATGTTAGATAGGATTGAGTAAACCAGTTTGCGTCGGCTTTATGGGAATTATCATGTTTCGCCTTCCGGTTGATCGTCATGTTCCGCTGATCTTGATGTGATTCGAATGCGGCCTCAAGAACTGCTAAAATGCGTTCTGCTCCATTTAGTAATCGTGTTCATGTCCATTAAGTGAAGAAATAATGGTGATATCAGAACAACGGGCAGAATTAATGGCTACTTTTGTCGACTGATGAATGCTATCAGCCAGAGATATATAAGACGTCTTCAAAGACACAGATCATTTGCATATTGCATGGTAACTTTCATCTTCTGACTTTCTTTTCTTAATTTTTAATACCAATATTTCCTTATTCTTAACAAATTGTTGAGTTGTCCGGCTATGTAACTCTCACAAGCATGAGGCGAATTAAAATCCTACACTATTAAAATAAAAGTTTCTCTTTGATTCTCAGTATATTAGCAACGCTTAAAATTAATTGCCGCATGTTGCTATAATATTGATGATGTATCATTATGCAATAAACACCATTAAATTATTAAAACTTCATAAGCACGCAGTCCACCTTTTTAGGTGTTACGTAATAGAAAAGTTTAATAATGAGTTTAAAAGCTTATTATTAATAATTATACTTCATAGATTTTATTATGGATCCGCACATATGAAAATAGAACTTATAATTGTCTATTTAAATAAGATTTGAGATAATTGTATTCAATATTTTTATGTCATTCACTTACAATTTGAAGCACAAATCGGCTCGTAACACATTTTATGCTAAACTTTATTCTCTTTTCTTGCAATTAAAACTAAAAGAATATCCATGAGGGTAACCCCGATAAAAATTCCTGAGTCAAATAAGATCCACCTAAAAATGAAATTTCCTGAAAATTGTAGAATTTGCACCTGCAATTTTCATTGTATATTTACGTTGTAGTTGCGTTTGAAATTTTCCCTACCATTCTAATTTAAAATGGCTGCTTACCTTCTTTCTCTTGATTGCATATCTAATTAAATAAAAACTTTCATTAAAACCCTAAGCCTAGCAAAACTAGAACGAAGAATTGTATTCTAAAGCAATCAAAAATGACTATATTAACTATTTATTCATTATATTAGAATGTATAATCTAAATCCAGCCTCATTCTTTCTCAAGGATCATCAGATTCGTTGAGATTATGATTTTATTGATGACATTTTCCTCAGTTTCTTTTTTTTTTCTTTTTTTTTTAAAAATCAGTGCTTGGAACCATAATTTATTATTTTGTAGCATCCATTTGTTTATGGATAGAATTTTTGAGGAATTTGCTTTCTGCAAAATCATTTATTGTATAAACAAATCTGGTGTTTGCTAGAATTTTAGAAATAATGGCAAAACAATCATCAGAAAAATTCGGGCAGATTACAGTGCAGCAAATTGATATAAGTAGAAAGAGGAAGACAAATTATATTGCTATGTGTCTTCCGGGTTACTCTCCACGTTGTTTTTTTTTTTTTAACAGGAATAGTGGTTTATTCTTTGCTTCCTGTTGAGGACACGATTTCAGGTTGCTTCTAAAGACTGCTTCTAAAGACTGCATGGACGTTGAAATCACATGATCTGTACATCACATATGATGCGCAGGACAGTCAAAGAGTTAAAAGACTATTAACAAGACTATCATAAAATTTTTACCGTTCTATTGTCTTTCGAAACTAAGGATAAATATATTAATAAATGTATAATATCAGAACTAGTTTTACGGCTCAAACCTGATTCTCACTGACATGCTTTATATTCTATATTTGGTTTTTCAAAAGCATTTATATAATGAACTCTTATATATGTATTAATAAATTTAAGCTACTTTTAGAAAGCAACAATATTATTTGTTATATAAAAATAACATATTAGCATGACAGAGACCGCAATGAAAGTGTTATATTTTTTACTCTACCATATCTTTGTTTGTTCTTTAGCAATGTGGATATAATCAATGGATTGTGACATTAGGAAATGAGAACAATTAAAGCGGGGGGTAATGCACAATCTGCCACAATGCAGTAAAATTGAACTGATGATCAAATACATTAAAGTAATGAGAATTTAGATTTAGATTTAAAAGTATATCATCATCATCATCATCGTGGAAATCCGTAGCATCACCAGTTTTCTTCAGGTATTTAGATATATTTTCATTTCATGCATTTTCGACAGGCACAGAATCTTACTTCAATGTTTCAAGATTTCTGAGATTCCAGAAAAAAGATCAGTTAAAAGAAAATTTTTACTAGTCGCTATTATTGTACAAGGATTATTAAAAAGGAAAGGTGGCATCATCGTAATGATTTTTCACCTAAAGGTGCAAAATAACACATTTATCTAGTTGTTTCCTGTATCCAACAGGTTCTATCATTTTAAAATAACAGCAATCTGAAACATGTATAAAAACAGCAATTCCTCTAATCAGAAAGCTGCAGATAAGGTTGTCTATACTAATGATGTCATATCGAGTATACACTTTATGTTCTACGCTTTTGAGAACGTTAATGCAATAAAAGAAGTAATATAACGAATATTTTTTCTTCCTTAAAAATTTATATAGACTTATAAACCTTGACTCTCTGTATTTCCCATAGCCCTTTTCATCCATAGATTCACCCCCGCCTTTTTGTTGGATTTAACGTTATTCTTTTCATTTTTTTTTCTTATCACAAGCTATATTCACATTTCATTGAACGTACAGGATTTTGCTGTTCCTATTTTTATTTCCTTTTTATAGTTTATTTTCGATTTCCAGCTTCCAATTTTTCTTCTGCGTTCAGTCCTTCAAAATGACCCTTATTTTTGTGTGAAACATTTTTTTCTTTCTGAGTTTTAAAGATTTTCTGCCTTCTTTCTTATTTGACCCGATTCACTTATTTCTTCCCTCTTCCTCTGATATATTGCCTGCATTCTCAATTCGTAGCCTCTGTTTTTTTCTATTCTTTTTATTTGTAGCATATTCTATTCTAACTTTCGCTTTCCTGTTCCCTATCGATGGTCTTTTTGTCCCTTCTTCCTATTATATTTTTTCTTTGCGCGTTTCCCTAAGGCCGCAACTATTGTCTTACATTTTAGCGTTACACCTTATGTTTACTTGTGGCAAACAGAACAGGCCTTTGTATTTTAAGTGCATTTCACCGCCTACTGCACTAACCTTTCTTTCTGTCTTTCTTTCTTTTCCATTTTTTTACCGCTAAGTCTCTATACAGTGAACTGTATTTATTTACTTCTTAAAGCTATCTTATAGTCCCAGATACAAAGAAACACGGCATGCAATAAAATAGATAGGGATGAAAGGAGAATGAAAGAGGTGCAAATGAAGGAAGAAGCAAAACAATGTAAAGTCAAGCGAGGAAGTAGGTGAATGAACCGGTGAATAAGATCAAGAAAGGTTTTTTTTTTACCAGTTCAATGTATGAACAGTAAAATATTTCTTCATTGCTATCTCGATGAATGCTTCAGCCTAAGAATACAAACAATCATCACACAACAGCCGTGGTAAAAGAAGAACAACAACGGCAATAATAATAATAATAATAATAATAATAATAATAATAATAATGGTCAAATTTACAATGACGCAGAAAGGACATCAATCGAAGATACAAGAAATAAACTAACAAGTATCAAAAGATTGTGAACAAAAGTAAATGAAAAAATATATAAAAGAAAGCGTCACAAACAGAAAAAAAAAACTGTGAAAGGGAAAGAGAGAAACACAAAAGGAAAAATCAAGTCGAGTCAGAGGAAAGTAAATAGAAAAAGAAGAGGCAAAGAAATCAGAAAAAAGACCGCAAAAGTGAAACTTGAACGTTTTAGAATGAAGCGAGAAAATAACAATAATAACAAAAGCATAATAAATACGCCAACAACAAGAACAAAGTAATTAAATTACAAGGGAAAAAAGCAACAGCGAAGAAACACACACCCGAATAAAAAAATTAACAAGGAAATATGGAAGAATATTACAAAGGACATACCTGCATCACGGCCATCACTACCAATAACAAACACTATAAAACAACCTAAGAAGGAATCGAAATAGTGTATGAGATTCATATAAAAGATAAAAATATATTAAAACATAAAAAATATATAACAAATGCAAAGCATACACAATTTAAAAGATGATAAAATAAAAAATATAAAGAAAATCAAAATAGTTGGGAGGGTTTGGTTGAAATAATGCTATCAGCTGTGGAGAGCGCATGGTAACGCCCGTCCACGCGTGAGTTGGCCGGACAATGTTAGGAAATCACGCGTGAACAGCGATCGTATGCCGCCGCCATCTTCACAACCACAGAGACACATCGAGAGATCGGAACGTGGCAGCCATTGAATTTGACGCCTTTGTGACAGTGGGAGGGATTACTTTTTATTCGCTGAGGAGCCTTTTGAATTGGCCGGACCGTAAACGGACGGCAAAGACCATCCGTTCGCAAGCTGCCGTTAGTTGGACGCGCAAACATTTCACATTTCTATAAGATCAAGACGTTTGAAGCATCCATATTTTTTAGCGTATTTTTTTCCAAATCAATCTCTTCTATGCAGAGGTTTTGTCCCTTGTATTTTGATTTATACACTAATTGTGTGCCTGTTCATATATGAAGATATATGTATGCGCTGTCCGGCTATAAGTGTGTATAAACATTATTTATAGTATATAAATATGCATACATAATTTTGATTGATATATTTATATAAATGCTTGCATGTGAATGTATGTGTATTTAATCTAAACATTTTTAAATAACTATACAAACACATGAATTATATATACATTATCCATATAGAGAAACGTTTTAAACATATACGAGTGTTTGAATGAGTGTGTATTCCTCTTGGAAATGAAGTCATACATAAAATAGTCATAGATTTAAAGAATATATGATCATATGCAGGTAAGTACGTTATATTTTTGTGAATGAGTTGAATTTTATGTGGATGTGAATGCTGTGATGTATCTATCAATTCGTATCTGTAGATTTTCTGTGTGCTAAGATGAATTTTATGTAGGCTGAAGGGTCTGTGTCCAATGACAATTAGGTATGTGTTTTGTCGTAACTGTCGAAGCAGAAACCTTTTTTATTCTCTGATGTTCATCTTTTGCACAATATTTTTTATCATCGTTACCCGCAAAAAAAAACAAAAAAAAAACAGTATATATCATGAAATAAAGATGAAAGAAATACCAAGAAAACCAAAATATGGAAGATCAATAGAGCAGAGAAAGTTATTATTTCGGTGGTTGCATAGCAATGGTACAAACCCTGCACACTCAGCTCATCTATGATACATACTTGCATGCGGATATATTCACACAAGGGACAACACTGTAAATTGCATTTACACAAACGAAAAGTATAGGTAGACAAAAATGAATTATATATATATATATATATATATATATATATATATATATATATATGTATATATATATATATATGACTAAATATTATATGCAACCACAATAATACATGGAAGATTTCACTGTATATATCGGTGTCAAGTTAGCCTCCGTGGTGCTTTTAGCATTCAGTTCGAAGCAAAGGTTTAATTTCAAATACTGAATCACCGCGCATCCTTAGCTCTGTTCTGACAAAGGCGCTATAAGATAGGGAAAATGCTTTTGCTGAACTTTACCGCGTAAAGAAAACCAGCGCAAAAAACAGATCAAAACACATGCGCACAAAGAATGCAATACAGACACCTCATCTACGTTCATGTGCACGCTTACGTACATATTACACACACAAAACTCCACACACACACACATACTCTCTCTCTCTCTCTATATATATATATATATATATATATATATATATAATTTAAATCTTATTTTTAATGGGTACCCAGTTTTGAGTAGTGTATGAGTTTTTTTTATTAAACCGGATATTTTGTTTTTGTTTACCGGCCTACATATGCGATAAATCTTACTAAAAGAATGGATGATTCCTCCGGATGGATTCGAATCTGCATTCCTCTTTGCAAGAGAAACTCTCGTTAAATACGACATGCTTAGATCAATTTGATTATTTAAAGAAAAAGATGTATATGCTACATAACAGAAATAAACATAGAAATTTGGAGAGAGTTATTGGAGTAAAATATTACTTTCTCACAGACACCTCGTCGCAAACCTATCGCTATACCATCCTTACTTCCATGGCATTATTTTAAAGTTCCATCAAATCAGATCTTTACAGACAAGATACTCAATGCTGCATCTAAACAACTGAATTACATTTGTCCCATTAATTATTCCTTGGTAAGATGAGCGTTCGACTTCAGAAGCTTCTTCCCAAGAACAGCTACTTTTGGGGGCATACTCTTGAGTGGATGCTTTCCTGACTACACTAATCTTAACGTTTATAAGACTAGAATGACGGCTCTCTATGCGTTATATCCCCCTAATTTTCTCTTCCTACTTTCACATTACACACATCATTCAGTAACCATCAAAATGTTGGAATTATATTGGGCGAGCTTTAAATTAAAAATCCATTACGCGCGCATATACATTCATGTATTTGTACCCCCAAGTTTCATTCTTGACTAATTGATATTAGTACACTTGGGAATATGCTTAGAGTTATCACAATTGTTTTTGCTCTCAAAGGGTAGTGATAAATATCTTCATAAATTTCGACCAATGTTAAAATTCTAGGAAATTATATATATGAAATGTTATGTGTCTCATTCAAATATTAATCGTCTTAAATTCTGATGTGTAATTTTGAAATAAAATCGGGTTAAATACTTTTCATTATCCCCTAGGATTTAAGTTTTAATGGAATTCATTAGAATGAAGTGCTCTATTCTTAAATAATAGGAACTGTTATGACTGTTTTAAAACATTGTATGAACGGAATTTTTTATTAGAACTGATTAACATCAACTTACATATTTCCTTCTGTTATTCATTCGTAAATACACTTGTGTCTTGTATATTTTATTGTATAAATGAACATTTGCCAGAACGTAGTTAAATGACCATCTCTTGGTATGTACAGTTATACTTAAAATCAAATTTATTTATCACATAACGAATATATTTTCAAATATTTTACGAAGAAAATCTAACCTCAATTCTAAATGACGTAAATAGTGGATAGTTCTTCTTCTTCTATGTGCCCTGTCACTTCAGGACGTAGGTGATCATGGCTTTCCACGTCTCCCTATCACTGGTGGCTCTTAGCACGCCTTCTCCTGTTACACCATGCAACCCTCGTTCCATCATCCGCCTGATTAGGTCCTTTAAATATGTTTCTTTTCTCTCTATCTAGCCTGTTAGTATCCGTTTCTTTAAACCCTCCTTCCTCATTGCATGTCCCAGGAACTTCAATTGTCTCTTCCTGGTGTTCAGTATTAATTTCGTTTTTGTTTCCATCATACTAAGACCTCATCATTGCTGACATGCTCGATCCATGATATTCGCAGCATTCTTCTGTAGAACCACATTTCAGTTGCTTCAATTTTTTCCTTCATCTTTGAGGATAGTTTCCAGCATTCTCTGACATATTGAAGAACTGACAACACATAGCAATCCAGTACACTCTTCCTTGTTTCGAGCGAAATTGTCCTGTTTCTTAATACTTTACTCAACTTTTGAATGCTTCCTTCGCAATGCCAATTCACCTTCGGATCTCTGTGTCGCACTTTCCGTCTTCTGTTACAACACTTCCAGGTATTTAAATTTTTGTACCTGCTTGATTCTACCACCAATAAAAAAACAAATTCATAAGAAAATTCAAATTAAAAATTAAAAGTTGTATCTCTTTATTAGGAATAAGTATTACAAAAGTATCCATAATAACGTTTTCTTTTCAAATATTTGTCTTTGTAATTTTACTTAAGTTACAATTTTTCCATAACATTTCCTTTCATTTGAATAGCATTTTCTTTCTTTCTTTCTTTCTTTCTTTCTTTCTTTCTTTCAATACAAATTCTGCTCTATTTGATCATTCTTTCTTTTGACATAGTCATACATACAGTTGCCTGCTCTCATTAATTCCAGTGGCACGTCTTTAAAATTTCATAAGAACAGGGCAGTCCAACATCACACAATTTTCTGGGTAAAGCAAAAAACTTTTTCGGATAAGGAATATATCTCTTTAGTGTTGCTAAAATGCATATCACATTATAGCTGAAGACTGGCAGTTATTTTCACAGGTTTTGATGTGCTTTCTTACCAAATTTAGCAAGTGCAATGTTATCATATAATCATTATATTACACTAAGATAGGCACGTGTATCTCTTTACTCTTTACTAATATTCCTACGATATCAAAAATGTTTTGGTCAACTTTTTTTCCCAGGAGGAAGCATTTTCATGCATTTATAATTGTAAGTAAAGAATTATGTATAGGGTTGAGCAAAAAGTAGCTGCTGGGTGAACTGCATGTCTATGGATTTGCAGCATTTGATATATTTTAAAAGTTCATTAGAATAATCAAAGGAAAAGACAAAGTTGAAGAAAGAAGACAGTGAAAAAGAGGATGTGGAAGATAAACTGTGGAATATTGAGAAAAAGCATATAATTTATGTCGATATTTATCACTAACCATTCGGAGCAATAACCATTGTGATAACTCTGATAATGTTCGAAAAGAGTTTCACTGAAACAATAAAGTACAAGGTTTCAAAAATATTAAAAACACATTTCTATCCTAAACAATATTTGTCAAAATCCGGATTTGAATTCGATGACTCATGTATTCTAAGGATTAGGTCTTCTTCTGTAGTCATATAGAGATCATGTACTTAGCTGCCTGTTACCAACATTATTTATGTCATCAGTGCTATAAACTATTTCTTCTTTGTGTGCTGTGTCCCTTCATGACGTAGGCAATCATGGACTTCCCCGTAGCTCTGTTTCTAGTTGCTCTCAATAATTTTTCTCTTTGTATCTCTTCTAAGACCCACTCCCTCAACCATTTGCACAGATCTAACAAGTACGTCTCGCGCTGCTTTCCACTGTCTCTTCTTCCATTTATCCGACCTGTGAGTATCAAGTTTTGCAGGCCTTCCTTCCTCAATACGTGTCCCAGGAATCTCATTTGTCTCTTCCTAATATTTATTATCATTTTTCTTCTCTTTGCATCCTTTCCAACACCTCATCATTTCACATATGCTCTGTCCATGGTATCATCAGTATCCTTCTGCAAAACCACATTTCTCCTTCATCTTTGAGGAGATCGTTCAGCATTCACTTCCATACAAAAAGACAGAAATCACACAGCAATTCAGCACACTTTGTTTCTAATGAGATTTTCCTGTCTTTCAGTAGTCTGGTTAGCTTCTGAAATGCGTTTTTAGCCATGTCAATGCGTCTTTGGATCTCCGTGTCGCATTTTCCATCCTCTGTCAAAACACTTCCAAGGTATTTGAACTTTTTTACTTGTTTTATTTTAGATTTTCCATATTGGTCTCCTCTTTTTGCTGATGACCATTCAGTTTTCTTGCGGTTTATGCTCAGTTCTTTCTTTTGCTAAATTCTGTAGAAGGTCCTATGATATAAACTACACACAAAAGAAAAACTCATCTATTTTAGTTTATTATCCTAATGAGGTAATGCTGAAATTATATATATATATATATATATATATATATATATATATATAGAGAGAGAGAGAGAGAGAGAGAGAGAGAGAGATCCCATGACTCATTAGAGTCGAAAAGGGTTTTCTTTTGGTAGACCTAGTCCGTCCTGCTACTTTACCCATAGCTTGTGGGAGAAAAATGTCTTCATACTTTTCCCACGTAAGTAAATGTAATAAATCCGACTAAAATTCGATCTCGGCTCTCTTATTCCTTAATCCGGGCCGCTATCCATTTCTCCACTCTATATATATATATACATATATATATAAACAAACATTATATTTAGGCGTAAATGAGAATGTGTAGAGTTTACTGATATTTTTCAACCGGGAAATTAATGTATATCGGCCTCGTGATTTTAAAATCTTAGTACAGAAAATTATCTTAAACCATTGCTTACTGATATAAAGAGTTGCATGAATATATCTCTGGTGCAGTTAAAAATTCGAATACTCTATCATTTATGCTATTCAGCTAGGAGTCGGGTGTTTCTATAAATTTCAGGTACAAACCTACCTGAGATGCTGAACACTGTTCTGAAAAATATGCCCTTGAACATAAAAATAAACCTTTAAACACAGGTTAGCCCTGAAAGACTTTATAATCGAATGTAACAGATGTAGATACCAATTTCCATCAGAAATATTTAACGTGAACACCGTGGGTATTGCATCCGTATGATGAAGATAACTTAATGTTGATTTTCTATTTATATAAGATACAACCATTGAAGTCTATTAGAGCATCGTCTGGTATTGAAAAAATAGCAAAACCAAGGACATTGATTCATCGATTACTGGGTGCATGCGTATACATGGTATGAAACAATCAATATAATGATGACTATGGCGTGAATATGAAATGAACCATAATAAAGTAGCTTGTTGAGAACCTGAATTTGCAATAAAAAACTCAGGCAGAAAAACGGGCTACAAAAAATATATACAACGACATTATGATTACAACTGTGTATAAACGTGACACGAATTGCTAATGTTAAATGCAATTTATTCTTTACTTATTTAAATACATAATGATGTTGAAACATTTCTCTCTTTTTTCTCTCCACAGGAAGCATGTATATATGTACATGTGTGCGTGCGAATGAAATCGGTTGCTACGTAATGACAGTCTCTCATGGAAGTGCTTACAAAAGAATTATGGCGTTTAATTTATTTGTGCCATACGTGATACAAGCTTTGGGCGATCATGTCTCGAAAGAGACATGACTGACCGCACAGAATATTATCCCGCAGTAGGTTGCCATTGCTTTCTGTAGTAGACTGGCTGCCAGCCAAGCCTATAGAACCCAATCTGTTCTGTTTTTTAACCCATAACTGGAGAAAAGAGACGAACTAGTACATTTCGCAAGTCTATTTGTGCATAAGTGAATGCAAGGAATTCAACCGGAACTCGAACTCGGTTCCCCGATTTGTCGTTCCGAGTCGATATGCACTGCAACACAACGCACCTCCGTCTAATTACTCACACCAAAAGATGCAACCGTTGACATTTATCTACGCTTGCTTTAACATTAAAGAGATCTAACAGTGGATATGAGCATTGTTAGGAAGCGTTTAATACGCTACAGCAGCAAGGCATTGGTATCTCGTTAACCGCTGTCAAAAGAAGAAAGCCAGTGATGTCAAACTGTAGTTGAAAACGTGTTTTATTCAACGTTTTTATTGTGCTCACTGTGAGTTTTCTAGATTCTGTTGAAATATATAGTATGTAGGAAACGTTTTGGTCTGGGTCTATTCAAAAGTCTGACCAAATGGCTTCATAGTCTGGCTGGAAACCACTCAGTATTTTCCCGCGATATTAACTCTCATTCGGCGCGCAGGTACACGCGCAGGTAAATGCACACACACACACACACACACACACACACACACACACACACACATATATATATATATATATATATATATATATATATTAGAGCAGATATTCGAAGTTTTCGCAGACAAATTTTATTTATAACGAAACTGTAACAGTACATGAATACTGAGCTGGGAGAATAAAAATTCAGTACTGAACAGGCTAATTAAAAAGAAATATATAATGGGACAGAGAATGCGATCCCCCTGTGAAAGAGACTTGCTATGACGAGTGCACAGTCAGTTCGTGCCAAAAAAAGGCTAAACTTTATATAATTACATCCAAAGAAATATGCTGCTACCATTTATCAATTTCATTTCATAACATCGGTCATAATGCTTCAATGTTCATCAGGTCCAATTAATAGCTACAAAATTCTTGTTGAGAACAAATATACACCGGAATTTCTCCGGCAAACTAATCAACATATGTATATATTAGGTACCTCAAATAAATAACTAAAGAAAACACTATAGTTTGAAGTAAAAGGCCTAAAACTTAATAAAAACGAGTATTTTTCCATAAAAATTTATGTTATTATTAAAAGGAAAGGTCAAATTAGTTTTTAACTATTAAAAAAAAATTCTTTCTAACATGTTCTAAATTTTGGTTTAAAATCTTGTTTTGAATTTTGTTTGTTGGTAACCAAATGGTTACGACAGTTTACAATGGAAAATGAAATATTACGTAACTCAGTTTTTTCAGTTTTTTAATTTAGACATTATTGCAAAAACCAAATTGCTGAATTATAATGAAACTTTAAGAACTTAATTACAAATTAATAAAATTATTTTTGTAATTATTATTTTTGAAAAATCTTGGTAAAATATTTTTTACATCTTCCACGAATTTAATTCAGGAAATTTTAAAAAATTAAGTTTTGCTGGGAAAATAGGTTTTATTAGTTAAACGCAGGACTCATTTGGAAATGTAAATCTTCTATTTTTTTTTTAAACATTTTGCCTTTATTTCTAAAAATCTGCTCAAAATAGTAAAATAATAAATGCAACAAAACTGAGACTTTATTTAATT
The DNA here is from genome assembly GCA_037127315.1 of Ascarosepion bandense. NCBI lineage: Eukaryota > Metazoa > Mollusca > Cephalopoda > Sepiida > Sepiidae > Ascarosepion > Ascarosepion bandense. The sequence goes on from JBBBDQ010000191.1 coordinate 3,743,625, forward strand.
CCATAAGATTTTAATTGCTTGAATAAATTATATATATGAAGGACATTATAGTCTGAAGAAAAAAATTCTATTAATAATGAAATTTTGAAATAATTGTTTTCATTTTGTTTTTATTTACAATAGTTTATAAAGATTCAAAAATATTTTTAAATACTTCAAAGATTTGTTGTCGTTAGTTTTTAAATTCTTAAATACTATATTTACTGATCGAAAATTGAAAAATTTAATACAAATCGTGCCTTTGTAGTTTTAAAATAATTTTCAAATTTTTTGTGTGCATTTTTATTTTTTTTTCTCACCTTCTCTTCTGACCTCAAGTGAAACCATTACATTGAATCAATAACTAAATTCACTGCTCGGAAGTTTGGGTCACTGTGTCGGGATAAGAATTTTTTTCCGCCTGAATTCATCTTGCACATACAAATCAACAATTCGACCGTGAATAGGATACTGTTGTCATGTCTGGTCAGGCACCCCTGCTGTTAATATCAGGGTTCTCGACAGGCTCCAAATGAGAATCTGTAATGTGATCTGTCCAGACCTGGCAGCTCGACTACAGCCACTTTCTTACCGGTGGGATCTGGCTTCTCTCGGTCTCTTTTACAAATATTTTCATGGCTTCTGTTCCCAAGAACGGCGGTTAATGGTGCCCCCTACACAGGAATTTAATCGAGCAACCAGACTGGCAACAAGGTCCCACAGTTAAATCTACCAAATGCAACCGACAGTTCTACTCCAGCAGGATTATTTCTAGCACTTCCCGTATGTGGAACTCCTATCTGTATTCTTGCTTTCCTGACAGCTACAACCTCCAGGAATTTAAATGCGATGTCAATTCTAATCTCTTATCCACTTGACTCCAGTTCTTTCCTCGTCCGTTCTACTTCACCCTGTATATCTTGTTCTTTTCTTTTTTCCTTTGTACCTTCACAACTGTCATAACACCTGTATTCCCATCCTTCTCTTGCCCTCTCTCTGACACATCCTGGAAGTGGCTCGTCTTTTTGTTCGCTCTCCTCCTGCTGAAACTTTTACTCGCATCAGTGGCGGCACCGCCTTTCCTGGGGTGAAACAATTAATCAAAAATATTAATTTTTATGCGTACATTAAATTGTGTTTCACGGTTCTTTCCTCTTACAGAAAAAATTACACAATTTTGTCAAGTCACTTTATATATATATATATATATATATATATATATATATATATATATATATATATATATATATATATATATATATATATATATATAAACTCGAATTAAAATGAAAAGACAGACATCTACATTTTTCTGCTCTTCACATATTCAAGATGTTAAATTAAGAAATATATTGATTGATTTATCAGACGCGTATTGATTAAATTTTTTCGCTTTATGATATTTAATATCTTTGATTCTTAGTGAAGCCATGGGTTAAATTTGTTGACAAGCAAAACAGAGTTTACATGGAAAATTCAATATTTGTTAAATAAATGCATTTTTTATCATTATCTTATTATTACACATGCGTACAAATGTTTATGTATAAAACACAAATATGCATATAATCACGTGTTCACAAAATCATATTCAAATGTCTATAATTAATAATCATCATGTACAATTACACAAACGAAACTATAAATATTTGCCTCTTAGGTGAATCTGTTACATTAACTTTTATGTATATATTTCTGTATGACGATAGTTATATAGAAAGAAATTCATAAAATATCGAATTAAATTGCTTTTGATGAAATATAATTAAATAAAATCTCGTTTTATTTCTTATTTGTCGTAGTGGTTAACAAATTATCTGCAACTATCTGTGGTATAGGATATAATGAAATTGAACAGAGAATAGACTACGCAAAAAGGAAATTTGCCCAGCACTTAAAAATTTCTAAAAATACAAACATTATCTAAAAATTTGAATTTAATAAGATTGAGATGTGACGCAATGGATATCGGCTTGGAACGAGAAATAGGAAAGTTAAGTTTGAATTCCAGTCAAGTTTGTTACATTAACTTAAGCGCAAATACATTAAGCCATTTCTTCTTCTCCCTCAGATATGGGTTGAATACGACAGTTCTATAGCCTTTGTTGGCAACCACTTTCCATAGAAAGAAACCGCAAATTAGTGCGGGAAAATCTTTTGCCTAGTCAGTCATGAATTGAAAGAATCATCATCATCATCCAAGCATATGGAATTTAACTGACTAAAGATCGATATTTATATGGATGGCATTCATTGGGTTTTATTAATTCAGAAATATCTAAACTCTCACCTGTATACAACTACTGTTTTAGATTAAAAATCTCTTTCACCGATTGAAGCATGTGCAAAGACCTCACTTCTTCAAACCGTTTGGATTGGTGCTACAGAATCATAAAGAACTGTGTCAGATGACAGAAACTACATCAGTTGAAGATTTTGAACAACGGCAACTAATATGGATATCACATATAACTAGAGGGAAAATAATGACGTAATCAAGATGTTGACATTCCATGCTACATATAACAAAAGTTAAAAGGAAGCCCCCATCAGCAAGCAAAAATAATGATAACAGCTACTGCATTTAAGATACTTATTTTTTCTGAAAAATTGATTTAAGAGAACGATTATATAAATTTCAACCGAAAGTAATACTAACTCCTCGGTCACTGAGTACCAAATGATTTCTAATAAGGAAAGAGCTAATTAATATTACCAACTATCCATCTTATATCAATAATAATGTTGGTTTTTCTTTTTTAAAAATTAATGGTTGTGTTTTTTTGTGAGTTTGTGCTGTTAAAATTGGCGGAAAGTTATATTTTTACAGATATCTAAAAATAAAATATTGAAGCTTAATCTTGAAATGAAAATGTTAAATCATTTCCAGTTCCTAAATTCTATGAACTTGCTTTCAGTGTTTATTATTAAATAAGTTGCACATTAAAACAATTTCATCTGAAAAGTATTAAAAAATAGCTTCATCAATTTTTATCTCTTATTTTCATAAAAACCTCTGTATTACTAAATTAGTTTTAAAAGAAAAGCCATGACGTTTATATCCCCTGTACCTTCACTGCGTGCAACATTGTTTAACTGACTCCCATCAATTAAACAATGTTAAATTATTTCTTTCAATTCAATATCAGATGGGTGTTCGAATCGTTACTCTTGTCTAGGATTAACGGTAATTTCTTAATATTTTATATGATTTTATTATGTAACTTAATATTTTCCATCATAAAATTGTATAAAAAGTCGATCTTAGTTTCAGGCAATAGTTATATTTATATGATAAACATTTTGTGTAAATTCCACTTTGTAATCTCTATCCTTAAAAAAATATTTATAGTATGTGTTTTGGGTGGGGGTGTCATATTTTGTGCTGGTGTCATGTTTTATTATCAAAAATACAAAATAAAATCTTATTTACATAATATATATTTTATTAATACAGTAACCGCAAATAAATTATAATTCAATCATTTTACATATTATTTTAGGAACTCATTAGTCTGAAGGCTTTTGATTGTGATCCCTAATACTGAAAATATGTAAGTCAATTTAGAGCTAAAAAATGACCTTATCGAGCGACCTTTTTCTGCTGATATGAATTGGCAAGATCATATTGAATCATTTGCTGGGTCTGCAGCGAAAGTTAGTTCATTGTGTCATTTTAGACAAATTTTCTCGCTAGAATTTATCGCACACGCATTGAATATTGCTGCTACATCTGGTCTGTTACTATATTTAGAGATTATAGATAAAATACAAAGAATCTGCAATGTTATTGATCCTGACCTGGTATCTTGTCTTCAGTCATTTTCCTACCACCCTCATATAGAATTACTGTGCCCTTTCTATAAATCTTTTTCTAGTAATTGCTCTTATGAGCTTTCTGCTTTGGTACCTAGACTGTATGAATTTAAGCGTACTACTAAACTGGTGGCAAAGTTTCACATATTACAGTTGAAATGGCTAGATGTAACCGTAAATTTCATGCTAACAGTTTTTTTTCACACTTCTAGCTTGTGGAACTCTGTTACGTCTTCTCGTTCTCCAGTCAACGTTGATCTTTCAAATTGCTTCCCCGACGGCTACAATCTCCAGGAGTTTAAATGTAAGGTCAATAGACATTTCCTAACACACTAACTTGCTCCCATTCTTTCCAACACTCTTCCCATCTGTCCAACCCTCATCTTCGGTATCCTTACCCATCTATCACCTTCCTTCTGACATTTCCTACATCTAACCACTCCTCCTCTTTACCTTCCCCTATGTAGCCCCATGCACAATAGTGGCAGTGGAATGCATTGCTTGGGGTAAAATGATGAAAAAAAAATGATTAAATGCAGTATCAATCGCTATATTTTATTTATTTAATTCCTGTTCTCCTCTCTTCTTAATAATGTTTTTCTAATATTCTCTCACACTCAGAACACTCCTTCTGTCTTAGTTGCTTTATTATCTTGTTTGGGTGTGAAACAATTTAAAAAAAGAACTTATTAATCTGCATTTAACTTAAACAATAATACAATTTAAAGAGTGTTTACTCCATTACAATTTACTGTCCTATAATGACCGATGCTTAAGCATTTCACTAAAAGTACCAGTCATCAAACATATCCAGTTTTGCGCTTAACGATTCATTGAAACTTGTTTATAAATAGGTTTTCCTGTATTTGTTCATGCAGCTTCCATTGCTTTTTCTCTTTTTCCCTTAAAGTCGGTAGCTGTTGGTTGTTTTCAGGCCTTTAACCAATGTTCGTAATAATCTGCATCTTTTCTTTCCGTTTTCATTTACAACAAATCTTTTGCCATTACTTATTATCCTATAAATTCGTCTCAATTTATTCTTTTACTTCTTATGTTGCCAATGTCTACCATTTCTCTTTTTTATATTTTTCTCTGGTTTCTCTTCAGATTCTTTTTTTCAATAATTTTACAATATCCTTTATCATTTTTCTCTTTTTACGTTAATATATTGTGACCAGAAAATATCATTATATATATATATATATATATATATATATATATATATATATATATGTGTGTGTGTGTGTGTGTGTGTGTGTGTGTCTGTGTGTGTGTGTGTGTGTGTGTAAATTTACAATATGAAGTATGGGCTAAGTGTTGCACGATAGAATCTCACAACACGAAATTAATTATTAAAATAAATTCGAAATAATAAGCTAAAAATCACATCGTATATTTTATCCTATAAATTGGTATAATTGTACATTTTATCAATATCGTGAGTTTAATACCAATTATTCCGCGTATCAAACTTCTTTGTTGATAGTTGAATTTTTCAAAATGCTAAACATAAGTAAATAACGAATGAGAAAAAAGACAATTACATTTCAGTCGCTAAGAATGGTTGCATTTGAAAACATCTGTATGCAAAAAACAGCAAACTTTATGAAAACTAATTTTCTTTACAAATTTTTCCTCAATTTTACGCTGTTCTTAATACATTTCTATATGCTATTGTTCACTCAATACAAAACCTAAGAGCCACTCAAACTAGGGGATTACTTAATAAGTTTTTTGTAAGTTGTAGGTTGTTGTGCGTAAGCGGAGGAAATAAGAAAGGCATATTATAAGAATATATGAAATTGGTGAGAGCTGAGCCTAGTATTGAATTTGTTAAGATCATAATGATTGAGGAAGCATCCACCTAGGAGGCTGTTCCATAAAGTAGCAATTCTGGCGAAAAGGCTATAAGAGTGGAACCTTCGTCTTACCAGAGGAATACGAAGAGAAGGCGAATGAGTCAAACCTTCTTTCGCGGCATGGTGGGTCCTAGTTGTGAAAGTCTGAACTGGTGGTTATAAGGAATGTAGATTGTCAAAATATTTGTCAAGGAAATAGTGATAAGGATACACGTGTCTAACAATGTTTTGGGTCTTGAAAAGAGGTTATATTGTGGAAAATATTTCATCAACAACAAGGCATTTTTAACTCATTCAAGGCTGAAATGTGATGATTAGGCGGCTTTAGCACAGATATGATGCAAATACTCATTTTTTCTGAAATGTAACGATTGATTCTGGCAGAAGGAGTTAATTAAAAAAACTGATTATTTTTCCAACAATTTTAGTGATGGATCGTATATAGAAATTTTACTTGAGGTCTAGAGTGAACTTTAATCCCAATAGAGGAAAGTTTATTAGACTCAAGAAAATTCAGGGTTGGCTTGGTGACGATTAAACATTACTAGCTTGACTTTGAATGATACAAGCCAGTATTAACCCCATTGAGCTGTGAGGATTAGCTCAAAGGAAAGCTAAACGACAAGACACTAGTCATATCGGTGGCATTGTCTGCATATGCATTTACTAATGAACTGAAAATATTTTCAGGTAGATCTTTAATATAAAGCAGAAACAGGGTAGGACCGAAAAGAGCCAAACTTGAAGAAAATATGCTGTGCTTACGTGGATCATAGAAGACTGATAACCAAAGCTGATTTTTTTTTATTTTGGGATTGCTGTCATACAAGAATATGTGGATGGCGTGGAGGTTATCGTCGCAATAAATAGAATAATCGAGCCGTGTTCAAATTCTTACCTGTCCGGTTTAATTCAAATTCACTTTGAAAAACATGAATCTGTTTCGTTACATATTTTTATAGAATAAATAGCCGAGTATTGCTAAAATTTGGCAGCAGACAGTCTTAAAGAAGAGCTATTCTAAATTCCAAAGCGTGGAGAAAGAAACAGTAAACCACTCCACTATCTTTCCCAATAAATTAGAACAATTTTCATGCAATGAAGATAATGATTCTGTGTAGAGCCATGATCACCTACACTCTGAAGAGATATGGCTGTTAAATAACAGCTTGTGTGAAGAGTTCTGTTTCCAGACATCGGATCTTCCAGCCACTAACTCTTGGCCCACTACCTCAGTACTGCATCAAGCCACTTGATGTAGTGTTCCGTGTTTAGTATCAGGCACTCACTATCAAATTAAACCAGAGTGATTTTTTTGAACTGCCTAACTGTCGTAATCACCATTAGACTCATCTGACTCTTTCCGAATCCTTTGTACTCTCCTCAGATCCAAACTCAAGCACACTGAAATGTGCGTATTGGGGCCTCCGGCGTGAATGCCAAGCAGTACGGCATGCCTTTTCCAAATTTCTGGTGGAGTGAATAGCGTCATAGCACTCTTTTTTCACATACGATGCCCAACTGACGTTATTATACTGTGCAGTTAACAAAATAAAAATGTCTACAATCTCCCTGTCTACAATCTTTATATCTACAAACGCTCTTTTGCCAATATTGTTCGTTTTTGCTTCTATAAATATAGCGAATTAAAATGTGGAAAAGACCCAAACACAACGGGAAATATATTGAAAATAGCCAAGCCTTACAACGCTGGCAAAATACGTATCCTGTGCCGGGAAGAAAAGTTAGCTATTATGTTATTTCCAAACAAAAATGAATTACTGAATGAAAGAACAGAAATTATAACTAAGTGTAACTATACAAAAAAAAAAAAAATATGAAAATGTTATAACTTCTAATTTTGAAAATTGCGCGTTCATAAAAAATCCCGGTTACGTGAGGATAAAAAAAACAAAAAAAGGTAAAATCAGTTATTTTAAATCGCCTGAAGACAACCGATCGTAGAAACCTGAATTGAGTAATAACTCGTTTGAAAATGAAAAATATTCAAACGTTCTATAATATAACTGTATTAAACGTTTTTTAATACAATTGTGTACTGGTCTAATTTAATTTAAGTATGACCAAAAACTTAGTATATATATAATGAATTGGAGCACGCTAACTATTGGACGTGTTTATACGCGCTAAAAAGCCTGCTTTCTTTTACTGGACGCTCGTGGCCTAGGGGTTGAATCGCCGTCTGACGCCAATGCGATCGGGTTTCAATCCTGGCTTAGGAAACGAACAGAGTCTATACATTATTTAAACTAATATCATTATATTCTTTAAAGAATTCCCTATTCGGTTTATTATTCTTCATAGTTATTTGTTTATTACACTCAAGTGAAAATAGATATTTGCTTAAATATCCTAATGTTTTTCTAACACTAATATATTTACTAAAATAAGTAATTAATATAATATATTCCAACCTAAATTTAATGTCTGAAGTTGAATTCTTTTTTTGTTGCCGTTTGTTTTCGAATGAGGAACTTATCTTCGCTCAGTGAATAAATACTTGAAATCTACGGAAATGTAATGTACGATGATTCCTTGACGTCTACGGTAAACATCGATTTCCTGCTGGCCAGCGTTCTAAAAAATCTTATGGCATTATCTTCGCTCTGCTGAGTAACATCATCAAAGAGTAAAAAAAAATATCTCAATTTTATCATTTTATATCATAATATAATGTATAATAATTTTATAATCTTTTTCCTTTTTAACTAAGCGTGTTTTCTTATATAAATATTAAAATATTTTTCATCAAATGTGGTTCGCCAGATAGAATGAAGAGTCGGTGTATTTGCTGATTCGGTGAATGCATTCTTGATCGGAAATTAAATCTTCGGAATTTTTCCAGATTTACAAGTTTGAATAGCTGATAACATGCATCGAAATTATCTGAATATTTTACTTATCAAGTTTGAATCCATTTAGAATGCTTCAAGACTTTTTTCTGTTATTTAATCACTAAAATGATTTGTCTAATAATACAGTAGAAAGAGTGGAAGGTTTTTTTATGCGGGGTTATTTCGTTACATTGTGGATCTATTTTCAAGCCTAAAATTTTGTTCTAATGCTGCTATTATTTTTAACGATTGTTCCTTTCATTTATTTCCTCTTTAATTTTCTACATTTTCTTTTATCTCAATCAAATTCATTTTTTTAATTTTGAGTTCCTCACTTCGTAATGATGATATTTTTACTTTCTTGGCTATTCATTCATTTGCCTTTCTTTGAATTTATGATATTTTATTGGTTCCAATTTCTGTTTTTTTAACTTTATAATTTTCTTTCTCAATTTGATTATCTTTTTACATCTTTTTTAAAAATATTATTTCTTCTTTCACTGCATTTCTACCACTTTATTTCTTCCTTTTCTTCTTTTCATTAATAGCTTTAATCTCTCCATTCTCCCTCTAAATTTTGTTGTTAGTTTTCTGGTCAATATCTTAACTTTAGTTTGCGTAAAATCAAAGATAAGAATCGTTTTCTCAAATATATATTGTGTAGAAAATATCGGAAAATGATGAGGATTAATAAAATATTAAAAAAGATAAATAATTTTAAAAAAATGACATATTTGAAGGAAACAGGAAGTATTGACAAACTGCTAAGCTAAAATATGAAGAAATATTGAATTAGAAAAACTGTTTTCTATGATTTATTGTTTATTTGTCAATACATATTATCTCTGTCTTTCTCTTTCCCTATCTCTCTGTTTCTTTCTCCATTTTTATTTCCCATCTCATTCTCATTTTTTTCGTTGATTTACAGTTTTAAATTATTCTCTTCACGCGTCAGTGTAACTCAGTGCACTCAAGCACGCACACTGACATTCGGAGCCGAGTTGGAATTCCAGCTGAATTCATTGCATTCACTTACGCGCAAATACCCTTGGGAAAGGTATTAATCCGTCTATTCCTTCCAGTTATGGGTTAAATAACAGGACAGATTGGGTTCTATTGCCTTGATCGGCAACCAGTCTACCGCAGAAAGCAATGACAACCTACTGCGGGATAATCTTCTATCCTTTCGAGTCATGATCGCCCAAGCGTGTATCACGTATGGCACTTAACTGACTGTATTTCCGAGTATACCTACTGACAAAGTAGCCCTGTAAAGTTGCAAATGCATATATATTGCTTAAGTTAGAAAATAAACATAACACTTATTAACTAACTAAGGCTGCATGTTTCGTCACTTGTAAAGGAAATAATTGTTATCCGCATTTAGAGTTAATGAGTTAAACAAACTTTAGGGTAAAACGTCCGTGTATTGTTAGGGTTTTCGCTCTTTATCATTTTCTCTACCACTTAATTTCTGTTTTTCACATTGGATGACAGCGTATGATCTTATGTTTGCGCGTGTTTAAAGATATGTGTTAGTGATTGCGTGTACATGTTTTGGTAGTGTAACGGTAAGTAATCCGGAAATAGAAATCAACGTGCTCGATTACATCACTATATCGTATGTGCCCCTTAAAAAGATGTGAATCTATCTTCCACCGGATATGTGTTAAATATTAAGCCTAGCTGGGCTCTGTTGAACTAAGTTGGCAACTAGTTTATAGAATTAAAAAAAAAAACCTGAATTCAGCACCAGCCTGAAGATGGATGGGCTCCGTCAGGATATATTACGAGAGTTACACCACTGTGGCTATGGGTGTAATCTTGTACGACCTTAATTGGTTACAGGACTCAAAAAGTGACGCATGTGTATGAACACGCGAATGTGTGTGCTACTCAAAATGATAGAAAATACTATAAGTGTGTGTCTTTAGATTATCTACACGTGAAAATAATCATTTTCTATGGTTGTACACACGCATGTGTGTTTATTATTGCGTGTGCATATGTCATTATATATATTGAGTTGTATCTATGTGCCTGTACGGTATGTATATTTGTTTCTCTCTCTCTCTTGCAGTTTGGTTGTTATTATATTTGACTTTTTTACCTTTCCCGTCTTTGTTGCCTTTTAACTGCATTTTCTAATAAGTCTTGTTCACTCTATTTTTGTTATTGTTCTCATTTTCTTTGTTCCTCGCGTTTTCGTTGATGTATTTATTGCTCCTTTCTCGATACATTCACTCACATATCACCATCACTCACAACGTCCCACATACTTGCGCGCATACTCGTCCATACACTTGTCAAAAATAATCAATAGATGAACGTAAGCTTGATGGATTTTGGCGGGAGAACTTTTTTTTAAAGAGGAAGGGTTATTTTGTAGAGAAACTAAAGAGAAAAAAGAAGGACACTTCGGGGAACTCATTATAGCATTTTTTTTTATAGTTTTCAGTTGTTTTCCTTTTCAGCTTCTGTCATAATTTTGTTTTCATTTTTGTCTTCGTGTGTTTCTTATTTCTTTCTTCTTACAGATTTTATGTATGTAATTTTTTTTAGAGCTCTGCCCCTTTATGAATGATGGATGGTCCCACGGTCAGTGGGCAACCCCATTGTGACCCATTCTGTTTTCTCTGCGCACATATTCCCAACTTCCAAGGTAGCAGACTTGAAACATGTTTGTGAGGGTCTGCCTCTGGGAAAAAGGTTCACTGGAGATGATGTACAATGATGCAACTCGTACGTAAAAAGAAATGAGTTTTCTTGCTAACGTGATTGACTGTACGTTCATAGATTTGTGACATGTTATATAGGTAGCGTGTTGCGGTCGAAGGTGAGTTTATTCATATAAATACCAATACATCTGTCTGCTTATATTTGTAAGTATTTAGAATCGACGTAGTTATCTGTTTTAATGGAATTTTGGTAGAGATTCTGTAAGCACAAAAAGTGATAGAAAAAAATGTAAATTGAGAAAAGTGAAGGAACCTATGTAAACGCTTGTGTTTGAATCTATTGTTTTTAGTATATCTTTGTTTGTGAAAGACTAAAAGAAAAACGTTGACGAAAGTGTGTGAAAAAAACTCTGTCTCTATGCTTCAGAAAATATATAAAATTCATCTAAAATGCTGAATAAATCCCGCGTCAACGATAAAGAAATGGAACAAAAAAAACATGAAAAATAAGTAATGAATAATAATGGAAGGAAATGGTGTTCGAAAAACAACAGAAAATTGTCATTTGCTTGTATAGGGAAACTGGTGACTTCAGCAAGAAATAGCTTCATGTAAATACATCATGCGATGGGTAAATTGTTGCAATTATATATTTTTAATTTCGCGCATGCGTGTGGTTAGTTTTTGATTTCGTCGACGGCACAGTATAGTAGGGTCACTTGGGCACCGTCTCTGAGAAAAATAGCAAAATCACGCAATTCACTCCGCAAGAAATTTGGAAATGGCATGCTGTACTGCTTGGTATTCACGTTGAAAGCTCTAATACAAGCATTTAGTGTTTGAGTGACAATCTTAGGACATTGCAAAAAATTCTGAAAGAGTTGGATGAGTCTAACGGTGATTACAATGTGCTCGAAAAACTCACTCTGATCGTTCTTATAAAAATAACTCCCGAATTTGATGATGAGGGCCTCAGACTCAACACAGAGGCCTACATCAAGTGCTTTGAGAAGATTATGCTACCCTGTCTCAAGAGGGTAACTGTTGGAAAACCCTATGTCTGGCAACCGTACTCTGCACCATACTACACAAACTGTACAGCCATGAACCTCTGGGTTGTAGGCGATCATGGTTCTTCAGATAATCTTTTCTTTATTGTAGAAAAGCTGTCTTGACTTTTTAAAAAGATAGTGGAACTGTTTACCGTTTCTTTCTCTGCCCTTTGGAATGTGGAATAGATCTTCTCTAAAACTGCCCGCACCATGCCACACAAGCAGGAGAACCCTGCCACGACTGTTAGACAATTTCTGTGACCGAATCACCCTTTACATCTTGCCACTTGACTCACCAGACTGCAACCCCCTTGATTATTATGTGTGAAGCGCAGTTCAGCAAGAGATCCGCAAAACTTCTTGTAATTCCAACGATGAACTGAAGGCAAGGATTATGGCAGTAGTCACCAATTTAAATAAGAAACTATTCAGAGGAGGTTCAAAAGATTCCGAAGTCATCTGAATATCGTAGATAAAGCCAATGACGATTTTATTAAAAAATATATATATTTTTATTTTTTAAAGATATTTTTTGTGTAATTTTGGTAAATATATCAGTTAAAATGAGATATCGATATTATTTACATCTTTGCGTAGTTTAGATGACAATTTATCCATCGCATCCTATATATGTTTTATTTATTGAATTAAAGACTGCTTTCTGTTGTAGTTGGGCAAATGTCAAATAATCGTGCCTTTTGCATTTGTTTAAATCTCTGTATTGGCGTATTGATTCTAACATTAAAGATTGAAGACAGTAAACTATATGTTCTTACAGTATCCTTTATTAGGTTAAAAAATCTTAAAATTCAACTTGCACGTAAATACGCTTTTGAAGTTTACTGAGAGTAACCAAGCATAGTAAAGATAGTATATCAAGTAACTGGATGTAAATTTATCGCAGAATGGTGTTTCATAACTGGTGATTAAATCATGACATTAATTGAGAATAATTAAGATTACAGATGAGAAATAGTTAACCTAATCAAAATATCTAAATCAAGTTTTGAAAAACATTTTGCTTTAGTTTAATTATTTTGACTGCTTTGTTGTGTGGCTTTTATATAATAAAATGATTTTTTTTAATCAAATTGTGATTGCTTCTAGAAATTTGATACTTTAAAAGAATATAGAACGCGATGATTGTGCCACATGTGAAATAAATCACAATGAACTATATCGAATATGCTAATATTGTATATATACTGAAATTTTGATGTGCGTTGTGATGCAGTGGATATCGGCTCGGAACAAGAAATTGGGAAGCCGAGTTCGAATTCCAGTTGAATTTCTTGCATTCACTTACGCACAAATAACCTTGAGAAAGCTATTAATCCGTCTCTTTCCTCTAGTTATGGGTTAAATAACAGGGCAGATTGGGTTCTATAGCTTTGGTCGGCAACCAGTCCAACCTACTGCAGGATAATCTTCTGCCCAGAAGACATGATCTCCCAAGCGTGTATCACACATGGCACTTAACTGACTGGATTTGAAAGGGCTATTACACGTAATGATATTCTCAGATCAGTTAAAGTCGTTAATCGATGAAAAGTGTCCGTAAGTAATTACAAGTAAGGGTGGAATTTCCAGTAGGTAAACTCTTAAATGCACGCTTCGTTGCAATACTAAGCGGATATTGCACTAATGGATTGGAATTCTTTTAATGAAATATACAACAGTGTCAAACTTTGTGATACCTCTAACTCGGCTCGGGATTTACCAGAATCGTCACAAGCCTTGACTTTGCGAAGGATACTAGTTCCGATAAAATTAAACAGAAAAAATTTAGCCCAGAGCTATCTCCAGTCTTGGCAAATTTGTTTAACCACTGCCTAAAGAAGAAATGTTTCCAACACCTATGAAAAGTGTCAGTTGTATGCTATGTTTGCAATAATACGGGGGAGTGTCACAATATCGTACCATCAGCCTCCTTAATGACCAGTATCTGACAGTTTATCTCTTCTCTGACCTAGCACTCACAACTTAATGGGGAAAGAGTAGTTCGTATCATTCAAAACCAAGACTAGTAACATTCCGTCGTCAAAGCGAATACCTTAAATCTTCTCCACATTTTCTGCTTTGATGGTTACGTGCCTTTTTCACAACTAATTTACTTAAGCATTTAAAGATGGACACAGATAGACGTTCTCTTTCTGTGATTATATCATACATTTCATTTTCACATTCAATCGTTGGTTTTGGGAAGTTTTATGTAATCATAGATGAAAGTCATTGACCAATCGGCAAGAAACAATCATAGGAATCTCACCTGTAATTTTTGGAAGCAGAGTAGTACAAACTTTTATGCATAATTTATCGGAGTTCTTGAAACGATGGATTTGATGATACAATAATCTATAAGCTTTGATTTCCTTGCACATACAATTTTCATGTGATCAGTATAAGAGTATGGTACTTGATGATAGCCTCGTAAACTGCAGTTTTTCTACGTCACATTTTTTATAGATATTTCACATTGACGTTCTCTGTATAATATTATTATTTCCCTTCTTGGAATGGTAGAAAATGTCGAAAACTATTATTTGTAACATACATACAGATTTCAAAGCAACCTAAACTCTCTTATGGTTCTTCAAAATTGTGATATTATTTATAATTTAAGTTTTTACATTAAGTAAAACTATCAAATAATAGCAATAAAAGAGAAATGTTCGTTTTTGCCCAGTGGTCTTAAAATTCTGACCAATACATTATTTCCTAAAAGACTGAAAAATACATGAAGATATTTTTTTAGAATTTTCATGAAAAAATCATCGATTATAATGAAGGAATCAAACAAATATTTACGTCTATAAAAATGTTATTTCAGTCAATATAAGTGTATATTTAAATTTCAATTTTCCCCAAGATTAAATATTTTGTTGAAAAAAAGTTCATAACTTCTTTTAATAGATGACATTTGAACAACTGCTTTCATTTCCCACGCCACAGAAATGTATGATATATATATATATATATATATACGTATTCTGAAAGGTAACATTTCAACGTATTTTTCTATGAGATTCCTTTGTGGAGTAGAAATTTTAATTGCTTTTATATTAAAAGTAAAAATGGAGAAAAATTAGATTCATTTGCATCATTTCCTGTTCTTATATTTCCGGGAAACTAAGAATTCAGTACAAATAGCAAAACTACAAGTGCCTTTGATGGATATGGTGTTGTAGATGAAGTAATTAGTTTGTTAAGCCCCGACGCAGAAATATTAATTTGGAAGACAAAATAATTTCCATCGAACTCTGTGAAACGCTAATTCGTAATGCTGATTAACAATTATCCCTGGCATACGAGCCATGGCGTGGTAAAAATATTCCATATTATGTTGAGCGTTGCTTGGCATTTGAAACACTTAGAAGCATGAATACCAACGCCGGTTCTGTACCTCAGTATTTAACGGAATCAAATTTAATTTACAGCATTTCCATCTGTAATTCTCTGTTCAAGCAAAATAAAAAGAATACAACTGTGTTTTAGGAGAATGTTAACACACAATGAAATATCACAACTGTTCACAACAATGTGCAACAAAAAAAAATTCTGTGGAAAAGTGCCGAAGAATTGTGATGCTGTATATCTGGTGGGATTGGAAAAGCATTGAGCATTATGAGCTCCTCCTGCAAAATCAGACGTTGAACTCGGATAAATAGATTTTTACCGGCTGGGCCGTTTAAAGATAGAAATCGATGAAAAGCACCAAGAATTGGCCAATCAGAAGGGTACCGTCTTTCATTAGGAAAACGCAGAACGTATGTCAATTTACAGGCCCGCCAGAAATTGGTAAAGTTTAATTTGGGTGTCTTAATGCACTCAACGCACTCAGCCAATCTTGCACTTTCGGATTATTGCTTATTCCAATTTCTATAATATCTTTTTAGTGTAAAGAAAATAAATTCTCTACAAGCCTGTAAAAAACACTTAGACTCGTTCATCAACGGGAAAGAGTTCTGGAAAGATTGAATCTAATGAATTTTCCAAATTTCCAAAGATAATGTGTCACAGATGTATATTTTAATTTATGTAAGATTTTTAAATCGAGAATTAACTTTTGTTTACAAATGTGTCGATCACTCAAAAATAGCCGAAAAATTTAAAAATGAAAAAAGTTCTCAAAATTTTAAATTCCAAACAATATAATTTCTGTTTGAAATGCACCAGAGTATTTTGCTCACTGGAAATAGTAAATTTAATCATTTAATTAAAACTAAAATAAAAGTTTCAAGAAAACACTTTATTTTTAAATATTCTATTTAAAGGTTAATTTTCGAAAATGAGTGGCGGTACCTAGTTTAAAAAAATTTGTTTCTCAATTTTAATATCGCATGACTAAATATAAAATGACGTTGAACTGCTCAGTTTCATTAACCTAATATTATCGAATTAAAGTAATCTATAAACTTTATGAAATATGTCTCACTGCCTCCTGCTTTTACACCTGCTGGAAGTCATCTTCTATTGTTCAGTTTTTAAGAAATCCCGTTGACCAGTCCGGCTTTTTCAGCTATTGGACTATTAAAATTCTATCTTGTTTTGGCAAACTCCTAGAGACCCTAATTAATGCTGAATTGATTTCATCTCTCATCGCAGCGTCTTTTCTCAGACAAGCAATACGGTTTTCATTTTTCCAGGTCAACTGCTGATGTACTGATGATTATTGCGGAAAGAGTCTATTATGCTCTATATAAAAATAGTCGAGCCTGGGCTATCTCGAAAGACTTTGAAAGGGTTTGGCATAATTGTCTTCTCTATATGCTGAGAAGTTACGCTATCTCCTGAAACATTTTTGAGCTGGTCCAATCTTTCTCATTAAATCATAAAATGAAAGTTATCCAGAACAGCAATTTGTCTAGATCGTTTCCTATTAAAGCGGGTACTGATCAGGGCTCCATACTTGTTTTTAATTTTCATTAACGGCCATACTAATTGTATCATTTATTGACTTGGCATCTACGTTGACGACACGACCATTTACTTCTGTCTTGCTATTAAGGCTGTTTAGTCCGACAAGGTTAAAATTGCAGCTGATGTTCAAAATGATCTCAAGATCGGAGCAAAGATGATTTTTCACTTTTAAGGCGTACAAACGAAACTTCTTTCCATTAATCATCTGAGGGACACTTCTCTGCCTTTCATCAGCATGGCTAATGCTAACCTTTAGGAAAGTGTCTCGTTGCGACTTCTCGGGCTAGTGTTTTTAGATAAAACGTAGTTGAAAGACTATATTGAATCCATAGCTAGGTCAGCTAATAAGAAAGTCGGTTTAATTGGTCGGCCGATAAAATTTTCTTTCCCAAATCAATCTTATCCATACATCTACCATTCAATCATGCTTAGAATATTGCTGCCACATATGGCCCGGTGCTCTTATTATTTACTTTGAGCTCCTTGATAAGCTCCTTGATAAGATCCAAAGAAGAATCACCGCCGTCTGGTTACTTCTCTGTATCTTTTTGTTAGTAGATTCTAAGTAATTTTTCGCATGAGTGTCTAAGCTTCCTGAATTTAAGCACAATACGAGACTGGCGTCGATACCTCATCAATTTATAATTGTTAGATGTAACTGTAAGTTCTATGCTAACAATTTCTTCTCCCACATTTCCCGCCTGTGGAACTCCTTTCCAACGAGCTTTAATCTATAAAAATTTAATTGCAATATCAGTCGTTATCTACTGTCCTGCCGATTACTCTTTTCTCTTCCCGATCATTATTAATACTTGTTTTCCTAATTCTTTCACACTGTGTAACCTCTTGCTTTTTAGTGGCTTTATTGCCTTGCTTGCGGTGATACCAATTTGAAACAAACTGCTCCATTTTAAAGCTACGAAAAATTACATTGGCATTTTGGCAAAAAAATTGGAAAAAGAAAAAATATTATATTATAATAAGCATTATTAAAACTATCTTTGATTCTGATAAATGCTGTACACACCATTATACAGAGTCATTCTGAAATTAACCTATATTATCTATTTGCCAGAAATGATATGTTTTTTTGTGTTATCTATGTAGGTAGATAAGTAAGCATGTAACACAAAGAGGGAACGGTATTTATGTTAATCTAAGAATATTTTTTTTTGTAATACCCTTCATTATCAATGCAAGTAATTAATGTTGAATGGTAGTCACAAAGAACTAATATTGTATATTGGAGATTAAAATCCATCTAAACGGACATGTAAGGATTCAGACTAATGCATTCTTGTATATATATATAGATCTGTCTGCGGCTGAGAATATATATATATATATATATATATATATATATATATATATATATTTTATTAAATTACTTTAATCCCAAATGGAAAAGTAGGAAGGTAAATTCCAAGTACCTGATCCTAATTAATATTAAAATTTTTGAAAATTTTAAATTTAAATTTTAACTTAAATTTAATTTTAAAATCTTATTTCTATTTTTCCCCAATATACTTTTTCAAATAAGTCTCTTTTTTCTAAAACTTTAACCCTTGTAAACATTTAAAGTTAAGCTTGTTTTGACACGTATCGAGCGTTTTCTATTTGATAATTTTTCCTTTTCTTTTCAAAGTTTTTTTTTGTGACGTATATTTCTCAAATCCTAACCGTTATTTATTTCTCTTTCTAATCTTATTTTTTTATTTTGATTTAGACTGTTGCTAAGGAGACGTGAAATCTCTCTTAGACATTTCATGTTGAAATGTTCAGTCAACATTTTTGAATTTTGAAAATTTATTCTAATTTATATATATATATATATATATATATAAGTATACCTAGTCAGCCAACAAACCTACCAAGGTTTTACCTAAGCGGATCATCAGGGAACGTTGGCTGACGATCCGCTTAGGTGAAATCTTGGTAGGTTTGTTGGCTGACTAGTTATACTTTACTATTCCGCTCTGCTTAAGTATTGAGCTCTTTTTTTGGTAGTTGATTACTCGTCTCGGGATTTTTCTTTGGGCTAGGTGCTGACTCGGTCTGAACTCCTTTGGCTAATGTTCATGTGCTTAGTTCTTTCTCTTTTTACAACCATTTTTTCCACATAGATACGCGGAGGGTTTTTCGAAACGAGTATAGTTATAAGTTTGTGTTTATATATATATATATATATATATATATATATATATATATATATATATATATATCAGCTGTTGAAAAGTTCCAAGTCCAAATATGAAGCGATTCAAAAATACATTTGAATGATTCCAGCACCCGTTTATGCATACATACATACATACATACATACATACATACATATGCGTACGTTTGTGTACCCTTGCATGTGTGTGAGCAATTATCTTGCTTGAATAGCGATAATGCATCGATTTCTTCGCCTAAATTTAGACATCAGCTTTGATCATTCTTCCAAATCACTGATTATAAGAACAAAGTCAGTAAATTTCAGTAGGCACTTCCTTTCTTGAATAAAAATCAACTGCTTTTCGAAATATGAACGAAACGATTATCCTTTTTTTGCGTTTGTAAGTACGACACAGAATATTTATTTGAATATTAGACTTCATTTTACTCCATTTCTTTCACCTGGTAGTACAGCGATTAAAATATTATACACCAAGAGGTAAATTAAGTGATGATGTTTCAACTGATGATCAGTTGTGATTTATTTAAGACAAATATAAAGCTATTTACTATATATATATATATATATATATATATATAGAGAGAGAGAGAGAGAGAGAGAAGGAGAGAGAGAGGAAGAGTGAAGGAAGGAAAGAGATAGATAAAGCGAGAGAGAATTCATAAAATTAAAAGGTTTGTCACTTATGTGATTGATGTTATCGTCAGCATCCCGAGTGCAGATTTCTGTAGACGGACCCTTCAGTCCACTCGTCAGACAATATTAGCAATAAAAAGCTTATACTTCTCGATTTTTTCTTATATAATGGCATTTTTTACTGGAAAGTGTTTTAATAGAAAGTGTCACACTAAAATCTGATGGCGCATAAGGATATCGAATAATACATTCCAACAATTAAGTAAAGTATTAAGAAACCTACATAACGAACTTGAGTAAATATGGCAGAACAAGATTTAAGAGAGAATTAAAAGTCAAAATTATTAAGAGCTACAACACTGGAAATTGTGAAGAGAAATGATATTCAATGCCATGAAGATCCACAATACATAAAAAAAAAACAACAATTAGAACCAGTTTCATGCAGAGCAAGTTTTCGTGATGGGTGTTTGTTTATCTTGCGTTCGTCTGATATTTGTCTGTTTTTCTCATGTTTTTAAAATGAATGCGTCAGTCTACTGACAGTTTGAAATAATTTCATTCTTTTTGCTTATTAAAACAATTCTGTTTTTTTTTTCATTTCATGGTTTTCAGTTATTCTTCCTTACATAGAATGACATTTCTCTTTTACACTTTATTTTTTGTAATATATTATATACCATTCCAATTTTATTTTTCATTTCTACATATTTTCTAAGAGCGCGATCTTACTTTTATACATTTCGTATTTAAATATTAGCAAATGAGTGGCATATATTTTTAAGTCTTTCTCAGTTACACCGATGTAAATCTTCTTTTATCTTGGATTTTTTCTGTTGCTTCCTCCGCCGAATACATTATTTCTTCTATATTTGATATTTCGAATGCTTAATTATTTGGCAGTTATATCAGTCTCAGAAAGTTTAGTTTTAAATTCGTGTTAATGCAGTTATCAGTGATATTGTGTATTCTTAA
The DNA here is from genome assembly GCA_037127315.1 of Ascarosepion bandense. Lineage (NCBI taxonomy): Eukaryota > Metazoa > Mollusca > Cephalopoda > Sepiida > Sepiidae > Ascarosepion > Ascarosepion bandense. The sequence goes on from JBBBDQ010000191.1 coordinate 3,764,571, forward strand.
ATGTGTATAACGCGAGAATCATAAATATCCTCCTCATAAATTTACATGATATACAAATACTCTTTATAAAACCATACCTTGTTTTAAGTAAGATAACAATGCAATTTTTATGTCAGTTGGCTATTTATTTACAAGGTTAAAACAAATGCAGTTTTTATATTGTCTTTTCTGAATTTCATCTTCAAAACTGGAATACTGCTAAAGAATGTTCACCCGTGCTAAATTGAATCTTAGCTCGAATAAATGTGAGATAAGATTTAGTTCCGATTGTTGGAATTCATTGCTACGATTTGCAGAATAAAACAAAAACCTAGATTTCCATATACCTATTTATTCATTTGTATGTATTTCAATATACGCTTATTTAATACTTTCCTTGAGAGTTAAGTTTTTCTCTTTAAAAGACCAAGAAATGAGTTTTTTTCTTAATATTGGCACTATTATAATTTCGAATTGGCTAGTGAATCAAATGAGAAATCGGAGAGCAGAGTTCGAATTCCAGTTGAATGGTAGATGTATGGATAAGATTGATTTGGGAAAGAAAATTTTATCGGCCGACCAATTAAACCGACTTTCTTATTAGCTGACCCAGCTATGGATTCAATATAGTCTTTCAACTACGTTTTATCTAAAAACACTAGCCCGAGAAGTCGCAACGAGACACTTTCCTAAAGGTTAGCATTAGCCATGCTGATGAAAGGCAGAGAAGTGTCCCTCAAATGATTAATGGAAAGAAGTTTCGTTTGTACGCCTTAAAAGTGAAAAATCATCTTTGCTCCGATCTTGAGATCATTTTGAACATCAGCTGCAATTTTAACCTTGTCGGACTAAACAGCCTTACTAGCAAGACAGAAGTAAATGGTCGTGTCGTCAACGTAGATGCCAAGTCAATAAATGATACAATTAGTATGGTCGTTAATGAAAATTAAAAACAAGTATGGAGCCCTGATCAGTACCCGCTTTAATAGGAAACGATCTAGACAAATACCGTTGGGAAATATATTAATGCATCTCTTCTTTCTCTAGCTATGGTTTAAATAGCAGGACAGATTGGGTTATATAGCCTTAGTTAGCAAGCACTCTACCTCAGAAAAAATGGCAACCTACTACAGAAATATGTTCTCCTTAGTCAGTAATGGATTGAAAATCACATGACCGACCATGCCTGTATCGCCTATGTCACTTAACTGACTGATTTAAATTATAAGAAAATATATATATTTTCTAGCTGTTCTCACTCATCCTATGTAACCCAGATCCATACTAACACGAACATCATTTGTACATTTCTTTTCTCGAATACCTTGTTTCTCCCGAACAGCAATACCTAAGCAATAAAATGAATGGCGAATCATCTTTATGCGAAAAACATTAGCACTTTCCAGTCATCCATTCCTCTTGTTCTTCCTCTTATGTCAACTACTTCATGTGCCAAATGTCAAAGGTTATAAAATATGTATATTTTCTTGTCTTGTGACACTGTGTCCTGACCTGCCTCGCCTATCTGGCCTTAATCAATACATGAAGACGGTGCATCAAGTGCCTTCATGCATCGCAACATTAGAGGTAATGACAAATAAAACGAAAATAGGTTAACAACATTACGGCACTGATCTTGGCAGGTACCTTACGTCCATATAGCGAACGGTTTGTTGTGTGACTGAATTCTCTTGACTTTCAAACCCTTCTCTATTTTGCTGAGTTTTACGTTTCAGTGAGATAATACGATTCTTAGCCAATGGACAAGAAAATGCCTATTCGAATACACTGACTAGCAATCTTCAAAGAATGTTAGGGGAAAAAGATTAGAGTAACTTAAAAAAATATCTTCCAATTTTTTATTTATTTATTTGCGACAGAAGAACAGGTTAATATGCTAGTTAGAAGCTTCTGTTTCCTTTCGTTCTCTTCTCCGGAGTAAGGAACTAATTAAATGTATAAGTTAGAGAAATAACAGAACATGTAGATAAAGAGATATCGTTAAAGTTGTTAGAAATACTCATAATTTTTTTATTTTTATTTTTAGTGCCAGAATTAGTTCTTTAGAACTACATTAGGGAAGAAGTAATAAATTCAGTAATATATAAAGAAATACAGTCCTGTGAATGAAGTAAGCAAAGAACGAAAAAATAAAAATCAGGTGCATGGATGAAGGAAAGAATATAAATATGGTAAACACAAGTATAAAAACGATTCTTCCTTTTTCTCTACTTTTGTGTTTCGTTCTTCTTGAAACCCGATAGGCAGTACGCGAAGAATGAAGAAATTATGACAAGAGCGAGAAAGATAACGAATTTGAAAAAAATTAAAAATAATAGAAAAACAACTTTACTGTTTGTGAAGTTCAATGATGAATCAGAAGATTTAAAGGAAAGAAAAAAGTAATTGTATTATAGTAACAAGTCTAAGTAGAGGCTTATGAAGCTTTATTTGACTAATTCAGCTTTAGCGCTGCAAGCGGTTATTTTATTAGAGTGGATGGTTACAAGCGAGAGGGGAGATGGGATGTGCTTATTTTATTATTACAGTGATAAACAAAATCTTTTAAGGCAAAAAAGGGGTTAGAGAAAAAACATCAAGAAATGACCTCATTCATATAGAAAGAAGTAAAGAAAATAAGAGGAAATATAGAAAGAAAAAATATCAATGAAATGAAAACAATGCCACTAAATTACGCTAAAATAAAATAATAAAAAAGGAATTGTAAAGAGAATAATAAAAAAAGAAATTGTAAAGAGAATCAAAAAATAAAAATAAAGACTGGATTTTAAAAAGACCAAATGAAATGAGTTTCTTATTTTCACTTAATGAATAAGTTGCAAATATATGATTTAAAGGATAAGATATGTACATGGAATCATTCACGAAGAAGAGAAGACGGCGATAATAATGCTGGCAGCAATTTAAACTTAAAATAATAGCCAGTTTTTTTTTTTTTACGCTTGCTTGGTGGGGGCAAAATGCAGTGAACAGTTTTTGCCACGTGAGAAATAAAAGATAAGCGCTTTTAATTCGCCTAGATTTTAAGCCAACTCTTGTGTGCCAAATACAAGTGCAGGCATGATTAAATTATTTCCTACAATATTCACACTGATATGTTGCTAATTTGTGTACCAAATCAGCAGGAGCATGTCGCTGTGAACATTATAGGAAGTACGCGGGTAAAATAATTAAAATTAATTAAAATAATTCTATCCGCAGCACTATTATCGTGTTCCACGTTTATTAAAATTATATAAATATTCCCGAAAGAGACATTTATTTTAACCGGTACTCTAATTTTATAAGCTGAAATATTTGCATTGCCATGACTATTTCAAATGGTACTTGTATTGGTAAATTTTCGTTTTAAATCCCGTAGCCTTTCCCCTTCAAATTTATCCAAAATAGCATTATCTCTGTGCAAATGTATATGCTGAACTTAAATCAGCTGTTAGTTATTGAAGAAACTTACCTTTTTTTTTATCTAAATGTACATAAAAAACGAACTATATCTCGCACTTTTTCTCATCCTTAACACTTACGAAGTCATGTAATTAACTGCAGAATGACGGACTGCGTAATGGAACGAATTTTGGCAGATTTTTGCTTGGTTTTTTCATTTACTGATACTTCCGGCGATGTACTTCCGGGAATAAATTAATGCGCTATTGTATTTCTACGCTTATTGTTCTCAAAACCAAAAGTACATCGCCGGAGGTTTCAGTAAAGGACGAAATTCGACCAAAATTGCTGCCTACGTAGAACGTCATTCTGCAGTTAATTACATGACTTCGTGAGAGTTACGGGAAAGAAAAAGTGCGAGATATAGTTCGTTTTTTATGGACTTTCAAAGCAAAAAAGGTAAGTTTCTTCAATAACTAATTGTTGATTTGAGTTCAGCATATACATTTGCACAGAAATAATGTTATTTTGAATAAATTTGAAGGGGGAAAAGCCGTCGGTACCTAAAACGAAAATTTACCCTTGTATTTGGTACAAAAATACAAAATAGTGACAGAAAGGAGTGAGGCGGAAAATGAAAGATCAAGAAAGAAAAAAGATAGAGTCACCAAATCCTAAAACGCATAACTCTTCTTATCGCGCAGTGGGTTGACATTGCTTTCTGCGGTAGATTGGTTACCAGCCAAGGCTATAGAACAAATCTGTCCTGTTATTTAACCCATAACTGGAGGGAAGTTACGGATTAATACCTTACCCAAGTGTATTTGTGCGCAAGTGAACGCAAGGAATTCCACTGGAATTCGAACTCGGCTCTCCAATTTCTCGTTCCGAGCCGATATTCATTGCACCACAACGCACATCATTTATAGGGTAAGAAAATGAAATTTTGGTAAGAAAATAATATACATGTCGAAGTCATACTGCAGGCAACGTGCAACATCCAACAAATATAACTTCTATTAGAAAGTTATGGAGATCCTTGACCTACCACATTCTGAAGAAACATACAACATAAAAAGTATACAATAACAAATGTTTGTCAAAGAGTGTAAGTGACTTCGATATATATTTAAGAAAATGGGTGAATAATTTGATTTTAAATAAGTATTTAACTGTTATCCGTGTTTTATTATAAGTACCTTTGGGAAAGCAGAATTGCTGATTTTTTTAATTGAGTATAAAAGAAAGAGAAATGAATAATTACAAGGATTTCCTTTTTCCTTTACAAATTAAATACATGTGATTTACATTTAGACTGTAACATTATCCAAGGTTTTAAACGGAATTTAATTCTCGCAGCGGTGTATACTCCTTTTTGGCTTCTTTAAGTCAACCTGAAAGAATAACTAACAAGTTTTCAATAAGTTAAGATTCTAGAGAGTTTGTAGGTTGTTCCTGGACACTAATGTTTATTTAGAGTATTTACATTGTTCGGAGAGATGTGTTCATCTATGTTGTCACATAACAAGAAATAACTGAAACTGAGAGATCCAGAAGGGGCACTGCATGTGAAACTAGAACAATCTACACCGGTAGACAAAATTGAAGATTCAGTTTGAAATTCCAATCCCCTGAAGAAGACCGGAGCGTAAAATGGTCGAAAGGTCGTGAATATGACAACAAAATGAGTATAACTGTTCGATCAATGTAAATAGCTTAAATACCTGGTCTCAGAAATATAGAAAGTCAGTCGTGTATGTATTTGATTAAAATACATTTCTTTCAGCCAATAGCATTTAACAGCCATTTTTTCTTTCGATAATAATGGTTAGCTAATGATTATTATTTTACTCTAACAACTATGTACCACTGTGTATTTTGCTTGCTTTACATAAAATTCAATTCATATTTATCTTTGAGTAAAAACATTCCCCATTCCATAGCAGAAACTCCGCCAAAATGAACTTTAAAGTAAAAAAGACGAAGCACAAAGTTGGCACCATTAATATTGCATTTCATTGAGACCGTTTTAAAAAATGTTTCGTCGGAGAAGGCTACCAAGTCATTTCTTTCTTAATATATTCGATCCTCTTTTCTTGTGAGCGTCAAACAAATTAACATAAAGTTTTTCTATGCAAAACTTTATCAAACTCCTCTTGTCGTGTTATGAACAGAGCATTATTTCTCTGTCTCCAAAGCGCAATATATCTTTTGGTAACAATCGAAAAAATAGACACTAGCATGCAGTGGTCAATTTAGGTCAACGGCCAGCTATACGTTTATGAATATTTCGAAACATCGCTAAAAACAGTTTAAGATTTCGTTAAAATCGTCTCCTGTAAAGTAAGTCATTTTCTTATTAAACTTTCTTCTTTAGCGAGGGACCTTATTCTCTGTATCAAAAAAAGCTGGGAAATATAAGGCGTATTCTGCGTTAAAGTGGCAAATGGCAACTTACAGTATTACTTAGAAAGATGTTACAACAATAACTTCAAAAAGAGATACAAGTTTTATCCCTTTTCCAAAATTATATATATGAGATCCTATAAGCAAAAACTGATTTTTAAACAGAATTCTCAATCCATTTTTAAAAAAATACATAATGGATAATGAAGTGGATTACAAACATTGACTAATAATTGAAATATATATATATATATATATATATATATATATATATATATATATATATTGATTGATTGATTGATTGATTGATTGATTAACTACTTAATTTTTGGTCATAATAAAATCAGACCAGTGCACATTTGTATTAAAAGTGTTCAGTACAATTATATTGTAGAACTTTTGAATATTTTCCATTTATGAACGTGTTATTATGCAACCCAAGTTTCTGCCATGAGTGGTGTCTTCAGACGATTTTCGATAACTGATTTTACCGTTTACTGTTCACCGTTTTTTCTTTTGTACTTTTTTTAGAGAACGCTGACGTAACGGTGGTCTTTTTGAACGCTCACCTGGCACAATTTTTAAAATTACAAGAAATTATAACGTTTTCATTAAGGGTTTTGCGAACCTAATTATTTTTAGTATGGTTACAGTTAACCGAAATTATGATAAGTGTAACAATATTAAAAATACCTATTAGGTTCATACAACCTAAAAAATTTATAAATTATTGCAATTTTAAAAATTGCGCGTTCAAAATTTCTCTGCCAAAATCGACTGAAGACACCACTCATTATAGAAAACTGGGTCGCGTAATAACCCGTTTACAAATGGAATATATATATATATATATATATATATATATATATATATATATAAATATATATATAAATTAATAATTCCAAATCAAGGAGATAATTTCACTCCGTTACAAGTGGTTCCTGGGAGTAAAACAGATTGAGAAGACTTTATAAATAATCGCAAACCCAATCCTAAACAGGAAACAAGGGACAAACTCGTACTCCTGTTTAAAAACAACGGTAGGATGTGAATCGAGCAGTAAACGACCTATCTACTTTTATTAAATGATGGGTATTTTATAATTATTTTCATTATTTTATTTTAAACAGAAAATTACTGATTTAAGTTTGGGAAAATAAATATATGACTCAATAAAATATCAAAGTGAATTATTTTAATTACTTGTTTTATCCATCCTTTCTTAATCTTGATTTACTAAGTTGAGATACTCTTCGGCTGGTGAAATAAACAACACGAAATAGGAAATGAAGAACTATCTTTTCATTACACTAGAGCTGGCAGACACACTGCTGTAATTAGTTTATTATAACCATTATCTGAAGTTCATTTGGCTACAGTTAACCACAAATACTAAATGAAATCAATGATAATCACGAAAAATCTTTTTAACATGGAGAAACTAAGTGCAGATGTAGGAAAGGAAAAGAGTATTGAAATAGTGGATAATCATGGAATTCATTCGAGGAACAAATGCGAAGAAAATGAAATCATTGGCGCTCAGCGAATAGCCAAGTAATAAACAACAGTTAAGTGACCTATGTGATAGACACTTGGGTGATCATGTCTCTTTCGATCAATGACTGACTAGGCGGAATATTTTCCCGCAGTAGGTTGTCATTTCTTTTTGTGATAGACTGGTTGCCAATCAAAGCTATAGAACCCAATATGTGCGGCTATTCAACTCATAGTTGGAGGGAGACGAGATGGATTAATACTTTTTCTAAGGGTAGTTGCGCGTAAGTGAATAGACGACACTTGATGTAAAAGATACAAAGTTGTGCTTTCTCATCGAATTTATTTAAAATGATAAAATGATAAAATGATAAAATGATAAGATACTTCAAGTAATTAGTGGGCCTAGCATGATTTAGTATAGGTGCATGTTAACAACATGAGTTACGCAAGGTGATACTGTGGGTGACAGAGACAAGAAAAAACTGAAACGACTCTTAGACAAAGTGGTAAAGGAAAGCAAGAAAGAAAATCTATTAACTATAAGAAGACAGAAAGTATGACGAAGCGTCCAGGGTATTAGGTACCTGTTGGAAACTTTAAATAAAGTAGTTACAGAATCTGTATTCATCAATCTTCACTTTCCAGCCTCGACAGCGTTCAACAGCATTAGTGCGGCCTTGTGGATGATGAATGTTTTCCCTATATTACATATTGTTCTATCTTTATTTTAACGGAATATGTTTCACAAGTTCCAAAACTTCACAGCCAGAAATCGTAATGGTATTTACACTGAGTTGACTCATCCTCATTCTATTCTTATTCCACTGGTGAGAAGTAAGTTCGGTAGTTTAACGACCTCCCGAGTGGATGCTTCCCCTATTGCTAAAATCGTGACTACATCCAGACTAAAATCAACCGCTATCTATCTCACATATCCTCATAATACTCACCTCTTTATCCTTTTTAAGTGTAACTAGCTGGTTTGACATTACTTTTAATACATGTAGAATTCATTTAAGCTTTTCGTAAAATTAAGCTTAAATTCTAGTCTAGTTACCGAATAAGTGTGTAATGAAATGAATCAAGCAAAGATTAACAGAAGTGTTAAAATTAACTACACGAAAAAATGTATTTACAAAGATATGATTTAAATGTTAGAAAGGTTTGTTTACTTGGAATATAGATTAGAATGACCCAGAATATTTACTAAGATCCAAACGCCTGTATACGAATTGAAAATGAATTAACAAAGATTGACAGAATTATTAAAATTAACTGCACGAAAAAATGCATTTGAAAAGACATGTTTTAAATCTTAGAAAGGTTTGTTTATCTGGAATATAGATTAGAATGACCCAGAATGTTTACTAAGATCCAAACGCCTGTATACGGATTGAAAATGAATTAAGCAAAAGCATATGAATATAGAAGTGTGGAAGAGAAGGATTCATCTTATCACTGGATTAGTTTACCTTTATAGTAAGACGATCCTGAGAGAACAAGGTGTCCTACATAGATTTATTAGAGTTGGGAACACTTTTAATATTAGCCATGCAGATGACACTGCGTTGATGAAAATCACTGAAAGTAAACTTCAGGAATCTCTTGAGAATTGAGTAAAGGTAAGCGGGAAGACTAACCGTGTAAACGTAAAGAAGACAGAATTTTAAATAAAAACTGGAGGCATCAAAATACAGAAATTTAACTATCTAGAAATTGTTTTGAAAGGCAAAGAAAAATGTGACACAGAAATTTAAATGTGCATTGATTACCAAAAGATGCCTTCCAAAAACTCCATAAAATTTTAAGAAACAGAAAAAATAAATAACTCCCCTTCTTCTGTATGACATCTTGTCTTTTATAACTTTTATTCAGGGTTTGTCGTTTTACCGAATCCTGGGAGTGTCAAATTTTCCAAGCCCTTGTTTTTCAGGCTCAGTTCAACTCTAACTTTTTTCCCATTTTCCTTAAGACATTCTCATTGCTTATGCGTTCCGTCCAAGGTATTCACTGCATCTTTTTCTGGAACTACATTTCTATTCTCCACTTCTCTTTATCTGTGGGGAAAATACCATATATGAGTTTTGAAATTCAGTAATTCTTTATTTTTTCTAAAAAAATATTCTTTTTTTCTTAATACTTTTACTTTGCAGTTTTTACTAGTGCGCGTTCATATTTTGTTGTCATTTTCCATTCTCTAGAAAGAAAGAAAAAGTATTGTGCTACTATATAATACCACCTTTCTTACATGGTAGTGGATGCTGGACAATTTTTTTTTTTTTTTACCGATGAAAAGGATACTTAAGGTAAAATAGATTTGGTTCTTCAAAAGGACGCTGTGAATAAAATGACACCCGTGCTTAGAATGTGAAAGAGACCGTTGACGTAATGAATAAAGGAAACATAGACAATTCGCTCTAGGGGATATTGAAGGTAAGGGCGAGAGAGGGGAACATTAAATAACCTACCTAACAAATTTGTGTCACTATATGACAGAACAGGAATTTGGAGGCTAGTGTCAAGTCTATAGAAATAAAACTAACTTTAGAGCGAAAGATTAAAAATATGACGTTTGCGTTTGACCATTTCCGATCACATAATAAGTCGACATGACCCGACTGAAATTTCCATTATTTTCTCGATATTTTTAATTCCACTGATCACGCTGGCTGTACATTTTATATTTTCATAGTTACAACTGGTAATACATTGATCATTTAATCTAATTATGCTTTTTTTGCATTCGATCACGTGTAACATGAACATGTTACATTGTTGGGTATTGTTAGGATGTTCTGTGGTCAAGCTAAGATTTTGCGTTTATATCATAGCTATGGTATCGGCAGGACTTTTGCATACATTTGATTTTCGAATGAAAAAGGAAACTTTGTGCAGAGATTTGAGTTCTTTCTAGATTTGAAATAGTTTTATAAACTTTGAAATTCTATCAGCTATCCGATGGTATACTGACTAATAATTGAAAAGTTTAATAATATTATAAAAGTATAAAAATGGTGTAAGAGACTGATTATGAACAAAGTTGAAGCCCGTACTTGCTAGTATCCAATGTTACTTTATATTAATCAATGCTAGTAGGACGCGTGTAGATTACACACGTTTTACTAATAAAGGTTTTAATACTGTGCTCTACTTTGCAACAAATGACCATTTCATTTGAAGCAATGCAATAAAGCCACTAAGACGTAAGTGGATTAGTGAGTGTGAGTGAATATGAAAAACAGAAAACATTATTAAGGAGAACAATATAATAAGAGGAAGACAGAAGATGAAGATTAAAATTGAATTTAAATTTATGAAGATCAAATTTGACTGGAAAGCCAGAGACTGGAAGAGAGTTCCACAAGTGAGAAGTGTGATAGTAGAAACTGTTGGCATAGAAATTTCAGTTATATTTAGTCATTTCAACAGTAAAATACTGAAACATTGTCTCCAATCTAGTACTGTGCTGACATTCCTAGATTCTAGGTACAAAAGAGGAAAATTCACCAAAACAATTACCATAAAAGTTTTTTTTACAGAAAATGCACATGGAAGCTACATTACAGCAGTGGGGAAATAGCTGAAGCCGAGATGCAAGGTCAAGACTGATAATATAATAGGTTATAAGAAAAGTGACATAGTTTCTCATAAAAATACTAAAATGTTAGAACTTCGTTAATAATCTGGAATCATTTTCCACGAAATGGGATAAATATAAATTATTTACATTCTACCGAAATTAAGTTAATATTAGAAATACTGGTCTTCCTTTTTATCAATTGAGATGTGTGTCATGTGTAATGTGGAGATAAATTTTATGTGCGCATTTGGCATAAACATCAATAATAACAATATACAATGATTGCGGGGCATAGGAGTGAGATTAAAGAAATGCAATAAAATTATATCCATTTATACATCATGATAGAAACATGAAATGTGATCAAGTTCCTCACCAATATTATATATTGTTTTCTCATAATATATACATATAATATTGAATGGCAACATAAGTAAAATAACGCTATTCTTAATAGGCTCGTAAGCTATGGCAGAAGTGGTATACAGAAACAATCACCGATTGGCCAGATTTATGCAAGATCCTGCAAATTTGACTGCTTCCCTAATGAAGCTACAGAATCAAGTAATTGGTATCACAAATAATTTATTATACATACTATTTCAAGTGTCTGTAACAACATGTCTCGAGATTTGGCTGTCTTCTTCATTTATTTATTTTTTCTTGGCTTCCCCTTTTCTTGTATTCATAATAGCCTTGTTGAATGCGCAATGTGAAAATACAAATTCTAAGTACAGACTACAATTATACGATTTAAAAGCGGGACTCTCTTTGCAACAAAAAATATTTATAAATCGATCCTTCAAAATTACATTTACAGAGTTACTTCCCTCAGTTTTTAACAAATTCGCAAATATTAGATTAAAAATATGTTGATTTCAAAAGGTCACGTGCATTTCAAGGGTGACTTTGTCCTAAACAGATCGATAAATCACGAAACATGATTTGCCTCCCGTTTACTCGCTTCCCTGACAGCTACAAATTTCAATAATTCTATCTTCTTGAATCAAGTTTCTCTTTTATCCTTTTTCCATACCCACGGTATCTAGTCTTTCCTCTTACTGTAACCCCCACCCAGCGCCCTAATGGTTTTCCCAACTTGGAGTGAAATGATTAAAAAAAATAACCCTCACTCCGAATACAAACAAACTGCCTTTGTCAAAGATTACCCACTCTAATACCTCTGTGCATCCTTTTCTCTTACTGTTTCCCACTCAGTACCAAGCATGACACACCTCATAAATAGGACCAAGCGTGTTAATATATAGATGGGCCGTGCGCGGACTTATGTGCTTGCTACGTGAACCTACCCTGTTATATTAGTGTGAAAGTTATATCCTTCTATATCTTTGTCCAATTTAGTTAAAATATTGATTAAAAGATTATTTTACAGAAAATAAGAAAAATGTAGTAATATATTCACTTGTTATACAAATTCAGTTATTGATATCTTTGTTCACAATTCTGTTAATCATACGAATATTTCTCCGTCTATTTCGATTAGTAATAATAAAATGATAATGATATTTTGACTGAAAAAAAATGATAGGTTCATATAAAGGTTAGGAATTACAAATTTATCCTCCGATATCTAATATATAATTCTATGGCATTGGCTTTTCCATGAATAATTACATCTAGAATGGAATGTAAATTCAAATCCAAATAAAATACATTGAGATTTAAAGGATATTACATAATGAGAACGCAAAAAGACTTTGGTCATCCTATAAATCCAGGGCTGTATAGTTTAATCGAGTTGGAATTCAAATCAGTTTGCTCCCTGTCTTGATATATAAGCAAACAGCAAAAGACATGTAATACACGAATATACATGTGTGTGTGTGCGTGCGTACGTGCGTGTTTTTGTATGCTTCATTGTATGCATGTGAAAACTGTGACAAACGAGAATATATATATATATATATATATATATATATATATATATATGTATCGGTAAAATGGCTTAAAATATTTGCCCGCTCAAAAATAAGACACTCTAAGTGTTCTCAAATTACAACAGATTTGTATTATTATATTTATAATGTTAATCGTATGTATTGATTGATCGCTAGATTAAGCAAAGTTCAGACGATGAGACAAAGTGGAAAAGCTTCGAAATGACGCAGAGATATACCTCATAACAACACTTTAAATACACTGGTAGTTCACTATAAAAACAAATTAGGCGGAATAATTGCATGTGTGATCAGGCAAAAAAAGGATTCACTTAGAAAAAAGGCACCGAGAATGTGCCAGTCTCACAATTATAAACAATAAACCTAAGACTAGTCCAATACGTTCCTCCCACCCATTAACATGAATCAAGCTTCTCTCCCTAAAAGTAAAACAGATTAACTCTCACATCAGACCTTAAGTGGAATAACTATATAGAATCCATAGCTAAATCCGATGCGAAGAAAGTCAGTTCTCTGTGTAGGGCCAGGAAGTTTTTCCCGTCCGAAACAATCCAGCACATGTACAAATCTACCATCCGCCCGTGCATTGAGTATTGCTGCCATATCTAGTCGGGTGCTCCTGATATCCACCTAGGGATCCTTGATCAAATCCAACGGAGAGTCAGTAATGTGATCGATCCCGACTTGGCAGCTAGGATACAATCACTTTCTCACCGACGCAATGTGGCTTCCCTGTGTCTCTTCTACAAATATTTTCACGGTTTCTGCTCCGATTAACTTAGCTCACTGGTACCCACTATGTATGAATTTCCTCGAGCCACAAGATTAGCAACTAAGTGTCACCCTTTTACTGTGAAACCCATAAATTGTAAACGCAAATTCTACTTCACCAGCTTCTTTTCTCGCACTTCCCGCCTGTGGAATTCCCTTCCGCGTACTTGCTTTCCCGACTGGTACAATCATCAAGATTTCAAATGTAAAGTCAATAGTCACCTCCTGCCTCACTAACTCACATCCTATCTCTCATGCTTTTTTCTGCGTCCACCCTACTCTTCCTTCCCATACTCTCTTCTTGACACCCTCTTTAACCTGTCACTCTTTCTCATAACACTCCTCGTATGTAACCCTCTGCACGACAGTGTCAGTAAAATGTCTTACTTGGGGCCACACGATTTTATTTAAAAAAATACATAATATCACCGAACATCATAAATGAAACATTAGCACAATACGGCATACAAATTAATAGAGAAATAAACAGCGATCTACTCAGAGTGGGCCGATTGAAAATCCAAGACACACACACACACACACACACACACACACACACACACACACACATATATATATATATATATATATATATATATATATATATATATATATATTGTTTCATTACTTAGTTTTTGGTCATAATAAAATTAAACCAGTTCACATTGGTATTAAAAAGTGTTCAATCCAATTATATTGTAGGACCTTTGAATATTTTTCATTTGTAAACGAGTTATTACGCTACCTATTTTTCTATGATGAGTGGTGTCTCCAGGCTATTTTCAATAACTGATTTTACCGTTTTTTATGAACACGCACACACACACTCTCTCTCTCTCTTTCTCTCTCTCTCTCTCTCTCTATATATATATATATAGTGTGGATTTATTGTTGTTATTATTATTTATATTACATGCATTTTGTATGATACATTAAGTGTCCATATGGTATTTGTGACGCTACACGTATTTCGAGTGTAAAATTGACTCTTCAGGCGAATAAACTTGTGACTTCACATATCGAGATCCGTTTGTTTTCATAATGGCCAAGGTATCGTGTAAAAATAGATAAGTCAAGTGGTGACCAACCAGGTCAGAGAGTTTATGTGTGCGAGGCTTGTTTTTTTTTCACACTCTCACGTAATGTTTTTTCTGGCGCCTTCCTTATCTGTAAAGAATTTTTTTTACTGACTTGCGAAATTTGATTTGGCCTTTTTAATTAAAAAAATGTTTTTAGCAATTTTTACTCTACGGGTCATCTAGTCCTTTTTATTGCTTTGGGGATACTATTTGAAATTAATGTGTGCGTGTGTCAGCGTGTTATTTTTAGTATATTTTTTTCACATTCGAATGTCGTGTGTCTGTGTGTGTGCGTTTCAAATTATGTTGAGGGAAAGCTCGTATTTTTTTATGAATATTTCTTCCTGTATCAAGAATGTGTCATTATCTGCATTTTGGTAGATGGGTATTACTCAGCATTTACCTCCACTGCATTCATATAAATGTTGAGAAACATACAATATCCTGTTATTGGGTAGTTTGATGTTACTTCTGTTCAGGGACATTCTTTAATTCAGTCCTTGTGTTGCCCCCATATATATTTTTGTGCATTCATCGCATTTTAGAGCATAAATTACATTTTTAGAGTTGCAGCTCAGATCTGTTTTTATTTCGAATGTAGATGTCTTTTCAAACTTATAGTGTTTTAATTCTATTATTATGTTACATACCCAACATCTTTTTTGTGACCCGTTATGTTGTGTGTTGCTCGAATTTTGATGTGGTTAGGATTTCTTTTAAATTTGTGGGTTGAAGCTTGCTATTAATTATTTTAGTTGTTTTTAAAATTTCCTTTATTTTATCATTTTTGTTGAGTAATTCTATGTGTTTTGATCTTTGTAAATAATTCTGAACTCTTTTGTTGTATGTGGAAACGTATGTTAAAATGTTTTCTTGTATTTGTTTTTTTTTGTTTTTGTTGTTGTTGTTTTGGTTCCGGAGAGATTCTAATGGTATTTTTACTGTCAGTTGGAAACACTTGTTTATTAGTGGAGTGGGGTATCCTCTTATTTGTAATGTTTTTCGTAGTTCCTCTAGGCGTATTTTACGAGGGGTTTCGGCAGCTACTATTGTGAAAATTCGTCGTGCTAGGGAGTAGGGGATGGATATTGGACAACTTTTAGGATGCTGACTCTTGATATGGAGG
Source organism: Ascarosepion bandense (assembly GCA_037127315.1). Lineage (NCBI taxonomy): Eukaryota > Metazoa > Mollusca > Cephalopoda > Sepiida > Sepiidae > Ascarosepion > Ascarosepion bandense. Next base: position 3,780,333 of record JBBBDQ010000191.1, read on the forward strand.
TATTGTTGGGTGTCTGTGGGTTTATGGTAAATGTCTGTGATGATGTAATTGTTTTTGTCTTTATGAATATGTCTAGGAATGGCAATTCTTTATAACTATATTCTAGCGTTAACTTGACTTTGGGATGCAAGTTTTGTAGTAGAATGTGTAGTTTATTTATGTCTCCCTATGTTGATCACCAAAAGATAAAACAATCATCTAGATATTTCTTCCATGATTTAGTGAATTCTGTTTTTATGTGTTTCTACATTTATGTCTTATTTGGTTGTATAGGTTTTCTTCTAGATATGATAGGGTGAGTGTTGCATATGTCGGTGTCATTTTTGTCCCCATCGAGGTACCTGTTATTTCAATATAATTTTCGTTGTTGAATTGGAAGGAGTTTTTGTTTAAAATAATTTCTATGCTTTGTATAATAAATTCTTTTGTGAAGCGTGTGGGAAGTATTTCTGAGTATTTCTGAACCATATGTAATTCTCAAACCAAAATGTAATGGCTTGTTTACCTAGTTCATGGGGTATGTTGCTGTTCAGGTCAAATGTTTCCATGAGTGTAACTGGGTTTACTTTTTGTGGTATGAAGCTTAGAAAATGAATGCTGTCTCTCATGTAGCATTTTATTCTTGTGGGATATGGTTGTAATATTTTATCAATTAAGTTGCTCAGTCTGTTTGTTGGGCAGACTGGCCCTGCTACAATTGGTTTGAATTTAAGATCACTGGGGTTCGGGGTGGGAATATATTCCGATTTCTTTCCTGGATAGCTGCTTCATTTGTGTTTGATTTGTGTCTTTTGGCGTCCATAAAATTTACTAGTAAGAAAATCTTTTTCTTTTTTCATTAGTATTCTACTGTGTGTAAGGCAGAGTGTTTTTGATGCGATGCTTTTATCTATATTATGGTTGATTTTTGGAGTTGTTTTCGTTTCCTAGCATATCTTGAATATTTGTTTTCTAGTAAGCATAATGAATACAGCACAGCTTTTGTCTGCTTCCTTTAATATTATGCCATTTTTCTCACGGGTGTTTTCTAATGTTAGTTTTTGCTTGTGTGTGACATTCTATGGGGGTTGTGATTGATTTGTAAGTCTGTGTCCCAGATATTTTCAAAGAATATGTTCATTTCCTTTGAATTGTTGTTTTTATTTGGGCAATATTTTTTATTTTTTATTTTTACTATTAAGTTATTGGTAATATTGTTGTTGTGTAATGTTTCTATAAGTCAAAATTTCAATACGAATGCTTTAAGTTCTTTTTTTAGGGGTGGGACAGAATTTACACCTAATTTTAAAATATTTATTTTCTTTTCTTTTAAAGGATATGAGGAAAGATTAATGATAATGGGATTTGTATTTTTAAAATTGCTCTTTTCTTTCGGATCGGATGTTCTAAAAAATATTTTTAGTTGGTATCTCTATTTATATGTTTTGAAATTTCGGGGCGGTAGATGCGTGTTTTAAAGAATGTGGTGTTGGTATATCTGAGTGATTGTGGGTGGGCGAGTGTATTTCGATAGTGGGATTTGTAGTAGTAGTAGTGTTGTCCATTTTGTGCTTTGGAGAATTTTTTGTAGTTTTGTCTGTTTGTGTTATGAAATAGCAGATAACCAAGGATCAATATTGTTAGCAAAATTCTTGCGTATTTATACGAAGTGAATACAACAAATATACTAAAAAACAGAAAGAATATAAATCAAGAACGTGTTTTCGTACCGGCTCTATTCAACTTATACAGAGAAATAAATCTGGAAGGAATAAAATCCTTGTCATTATATGTCATTGGCGGCCACAATCATAACAATATAAGATATGCGAATAACACGGTGTTGATAGCAGATACGGAAAAGAAAATGCAGGACCTCCTATAGAAGGTAGCAAGAGAAAGCGAGAAAAAAGAACTGCGCATAAACTTGTAATGTCATCAGCAAAAGAAGACGCCAAAAAATGCCAACTACAGATCGAAGAAACTATAATAAAACAAATAAAGAAATGGGAAGTGTTCTGACCAAGGATCGAAACTGGGATTTGAGAACCGAAGACGCATTGGCATGGCTAAAGACACATTTCAAAAGTTAACCAGAGTACTGAGAAATAAGAAAATCTCATTGGAAAAGAGAAAAAGATATATCTGTCCTTCCGTAAGAAGGCTGGACGGTCCCATCAGAGGCTTAGGAAAGGCTTGAGGCATCATAAATATGGTTTTAGAGAAGGATGCTGAGGATACCATGGACTGAGCACATGAGCAACGATGAGGTGTTGGAAAGGATGAAAACAGGAAGAAAACTCATAATTAATATCAGGAAGCGACGGCTGAGGTTCCTGAGACACGTAACGAGGAAGAAGGGCCTGAAGAATTTAATACCCACGGGACGGATAGAATGAAAGAGAGACAGAGGAAAGCTTTCTTTAAGGATTCTGTCGTAAATTACCTTGTCTTTATCTAATATTTTTTACTGGATGAGTGTGTGTTAATGCGGCGTTCTACTGATGATGGGATATGCTTGATAATGGATGGTGGGTGATTAGAATTGGGGTTTATATATATTGGGTTAGCATTGTTTCTCATGTAAGGTTGGAAAGTTTTCGATACTAAGTCTAATGTTATGTCTAGGAAGTCTACTTGCTTGATATTGGGGTTAAACACTACGTTAAGACCAAAGGATTTAAAGACTTTATGAATTAATTTTCTAGTTTTATCAATCTTACCTCCAGTAGATTTATTTATTATCATGAGTCCGTCATCTCTATATAGTCCTATATTGTTTCTGTTGATTTCTTTATGCGCAGTGAAGTTGTAAAATAGGAATAATCCTACCAGAACTGAAGATTCTGCAGAATCCAGGGTTCCCATAGATAGATCAAAATTATCCGTTGAATTTTTTGTCCACTGTTTGTTGTCGTGGATGAGAACTGATTTTCTACAGTTTAAAATTATTTTGATTTCATCCTTTGAGATGTCCGAGTAGAATTCCGCAAATTCCAGGGAAAGATTGAAAAGGTCCTCAGAAATCGATGGGTAAAAATCCACGATATCAAATTGTAAGAATGTGGCATTATTTTTCCCAAGGTTTTCAAACCATTTGATTACGTCCATTGCAGCCCTCCTTACCTGCTCCTCTAAGAAATCTAAAGGATATAGTCTAGTCGCAAGATAGTAAAAACTTACATTCTAACTGCTAATGTTAAAACTCTCTAGAAAACTCACAGACACCCATTAATCAACCATACTCACTACCCACACCACATTCTTCAAAATTCTAACGGTCAATCCACAAGACTTATTTACTTATCACTAACCCCCACCAACATTCCACACACAACTGACCAAATATAAGAGGCTTTCCATTCCTGTCCACACCGCCTGATGAGACATTGTAGTTTCAATGTCGAACAAAATGTACTATCTGTAGTGGATATATAAAAAATTATGTACATGTTCTAAAATATAATTTATTATAAATATTCACACCTCTATATACTATATATCGAGCACTGTTTTAAATTAATGTTTTGGACGTTGTAAAAAAAATTTCTTCGTTCTGTATTCATTCAGATATATATATATATTTATATATATATATATATATATATATATATATATATATATATATATAATCTTGAATTTTTGGGATATTCTACAAATCCAATATTTCGCAACCAAACAGCCGCTCCTCAGACCCACCAGTTAACTGTTGTATGATTTTGGGTGTGAGGAACGGCTGTTTTGCTGCGGAATATCTGTTACCCATGTATTTGTATAATATTAAAAAAATTCAATATTCTATTACTCTGTTAAATTTAATAAAAAAATAACATTGAGTTCTTTTGAGTTTGTCTCTATTGGAATTTACCTGAAAGAAAAAAAAAACAAAAACAAAAAACAAATATTCTACGTTATCTACATATATACAGTTCAAATATTTGAAGCTACTCCCATAATTAACATGGTTTAATCTTGACAAAAAAGTGAAAACAAATGAAAAACTTATCTTAGTGTCAATGAAAAAAGAATGGAATCAGTTATTAAACTATACTTTGATAAACATTTTCAAACAAAGCCAAAAATTCGTACGTCAAGAATGAATGCTAAAGGAATTTATATCGACGAGAGAAATATCATTCATAAAATGTTTCTTTTTTGTGTCATAATGAAATTTCTAATAAAAATTATGTATATGAAAGTTCTATTATTTAAACTACTTTCTGGGCAAGTTTAAAAGTATGCTTTTACATTTTGAACTGTAGAGAATATATATATATATATATATATATATATATATACCACTTTAAATATTATTTGTAATAGATACCCATATTTGAGTAGACGTTCATCCATTTTTTATATGATTTCTTGAATATTTAGGTCAGTCAGTTAAGTGCCATACATGATACACGCTCGGGAAATCATGTCTCGAAAGAAACATGACTAACTGGGCAGAAGATTATACCGCAGTAGGTTGCCATTGCTTTCTGCGGTAGATTGGTTGACAGCCAAGGCTATAGAACCCAATCTCTCCTGTTATTTAACCCATAACTGGAAGGAATAGACGGATTAATACCTTTCCTTAGGGTATTTGCGCGTAAGTGAATGCAAGGAATTCAGCTGGAATTCGAATTCGGCTCCCCGTTCTGAGCCGATATCCAATGCACCACAACGCATATCCACAATATTTAGGTAGGTTAACTAAATAAAAATACTGATTAAAATAAACAGTGCGTCTCATCAAATATACTCTTATTGGATAAAATATGATAGATCAATAAATAATTAAAAAACTTATTTTTTACATATATATATGTGTGTGTGTGTGTGTGTATATGTGTATGTTTTGATGCGTGCATATACTACATATACCCGCACACATACATATACATTTAAGCATAGATCGATAGACAAGTCAATCAGAAAATCGGAATCTCATATAATATCTGTTTCCGATTATGATGTCGTGAGTCAGATAGTGTATTTGAAAAAATATTTCTATAAATTTACTCATATGTACATGCAAAAATACATATATACATATTTAAATTGCAAACAACATTAACTTACTTAAATTAATCTTATCAATAAGACATACACACAAAATATTTATCTGCATATCGGAAATCATTGTGCCTATCCATGTATGTTTGCAATTTTATATTAATAATGCTTATTACAAATAATATAAGAATTATCATGGCACTTACACATAGACACACACACAAACACAAACATATATATATATATATATATATATATATATATATATATATATATATATATCGGTATCTATATCAGCCTGTTAGAAATAGTGGTAAAGTCTTGGGTCGACGGATGGCCGTAAATTTTTCCGCAAAATCTTGATTCCTCATATATGCCGCCTTGACCCAGGAATAACTGGCTGATAACTTCCGCAAGTATAGAGTCTCCAACCACTCCTAATTCATTGGGCTATCATGTATTAGGAATCGTCAAGTGGGAAGCTATCATACTATTTACGCTCTCACACCCTGATTAAGCACTCTGGAAGAATGGTAGACTTTGAAAAACAGTAGCTACTCCGGCATCTACGCATCGTTCATTCACCAATGAATTAGAGCACTCTCAGCTATTGGGTGTGTATAATGATAATATACACGCTAAAATGTCTGCCTCCTTCTAATGAGCGCCCATAGCTCACAGGTAGAATCACCGACTGACGCCAATTCGGTCGGGTTTCAATCCTCGGTTAAAAGCAATCGGAGTCTAACCTTACTGCTGACCTGTGATACAGCGAAACAGATCTGTCTGCAGATGACTACATATATATATATATATATATATATATATATATATATGTTACTTTAAAACATTATAGTGGAATAGCGGATATACGTATTTGAAATAGCCATAATATTTTTATTTTAAACAGGCTGGATTCTGCCTACTGACCTGCGCATGCGATAAATATTCATAAAGAAAAGGTGTTTTCGGCAGGGATCTAACCTGCGTCACCCTTTGTAGGAGAAACCATTATTTTATGCTTTGTGTTTTATGGCTCGTCCACGTAACTCAGATTATTTTTTCTCGGAAGCCTAATACATCACTCAATAAATCCTAGACCTAAGTAATAAAACTATTAGGGAAAATTCGACTTTATTCATCAACATAGTCTCTTTCTTGTATGATACACTTTAGTGTAGAACGATTTGTCTATGGCCTCAAAATACGCCTCAGTTTCCGATATCACTTCTTCAGTGAAGCCAAATCTCTTTTCCTGGACCATTCTTTTCAGGTCTGCAAACAGCCATCGCTGGAGGCCAGATGTAAAATATAAGTTGCATGCGGAAGCAGTTCGAAGTGCAATTTATGTAGTTTTGCCATGGTTGTGATAGGCTTGTGACTCTGTGCGTTTTCTTGGTGACATATCAACTTTACCTCTTCATTTGTGACCGTTTATTGGCGATTTCTTCTTTCAAACGCACCAATAATGCTGTATAATATTCACTGTTTATGATTTTTCCTTTTGAAGGAGGTAATCGATGAACAAAACACCTTATGCATTCCAAGATACGGAGATCAAAACATTGACTTTTGGTTTTTAGCCGATTCGGACGGCTTTTTTCTGCTGCTGTCCACTCAGCTGATTGCCGATTTGACACCGGAGTGAATTGGCGGATTCATGTTTCACCCACTGTCATATATTTATGCAAAAACTCTTTCTTGTTGCGTTGTAACAGTTGCAAACAACTCTCTGAAGCTTCGAAGCGTTGTTGTTTTTGATCGACTGTGAGCAAACGTGGTACTCACTTTGAACACAGCTTTTCCATTGACACTGCCTTCTGATACGTTCAACTTCTCTGATATCTCAGGCAACTATAATTTACGATCAGACGAAACGAATTTGGGGATGTTTTTAGTGTTTTCCGGGACAACTGACGATTTTGGGTGACCTGAGCGTTCAGCAACATTTGTGTCTGTAAGAACGTGTTTAAAGTCAGTATACGCCATCTTAACAATTGTTTCAGAAGAAGCAGAGTCCGAACAACACTTATCAAGCAATATTTTCCCCATCAGAAAGCAATGCTTTATCAGCACACGAAATTAAGATTTTTCCATTGTTTTGAAAGTTTGCAACGGTAGCTTCATTTAAATAACTGTAATTTGTAAACTAATAATCGGATTCAGCCCAAATTCTGTCACATGCCATTTGAAGGTTAGTACTTCATAAAAATCTTAGGGATATTTTTATTTGTGGCGCCATTTATATGACAGGCCCAGGACTTATTGAGTGACGTGTTATATCTTCTCAACTTCGTATCCGAAACGTAAACAAACCAATTTCCAAAGAATTACGTCATTTACACACACACACACACACACACACACACACACACACACACATATATATATATATATATATATTCGGCGATAGATAGAGATAGAGAAAGAGAAAGAGAGAGGGAGGGAAAGAGAGTTTGCGATCGGCTTTATAAATGTTAGATTGTGTGTGCCAGGAATACAATTTTAGGCGTCCATTTTAACATTCTCATTTGTCCTTCAGATATATTCAGATAACTGAGATGAGAGTTTCCAGTCTGAAACAGAAAATGAAATCAGGTGCCGTGCACTAAACATCAACCACAGTGAATTGGAGCTTAGCAACTTTCACAAAATGCTTAGGTGAATTGGGTAAGCGACAGGCTTGCAGATTCCAACAGAACTCTACTCACTGTGTGAGATGAAGTTTCATAAGCAAAAAACATCATCTTATACCGGTCGAGTTCTTCCATCAGAGCCCTGAAGTGAATATATGTGTCTACATCGGCGTACTAGAAATAGTGGTAAAGCTTTGGATTGACGGATGGCCTACATGTTTCTGCAAAATACTGATCCCTCATACATGGCGCATGACCCAGGAATAACTGGCTGATAATTTCCACAATCATAGAGCCTCCGACCACTCCTACTTTGAATCCATTGGGCTATCATGTATTAGGCATCGTCAATTGGGAAACCATCTAGTAGCCCTGTAATACTAAGGACTCGGGGAAATTGACCACTTTGGATGTGATGACCAGCAGGAATCCGAATCTGGCAATGCAGTCAATTTCTAGGAGGCATACAGACAGTACTGGAGATTATGGACTGCTTTACTGCAGTAGTTTTTGACCACTTTGGATGTGATGACCAGCAGGAATCCGAATCTGGCAATGCAGTCAATTTCTAGGAGGCATACAGACAGTACTGGAGATTATGGACTGTTTTACTGCAGTAGTTTTTTGGTGGAGAGGGGTCTTTGGATCATGAGTAGAAATTGTTTTGAAATTATGCTGATTTTTCTATTGAATTACAACGTTTTATTTTATATTTGGTTCTTAATTATTTGACTCACGCAAAATATTCAAGAGGGAACTGGACCATTCTCTGTGCGATCCAATTATAAGTATCTGACGAAATGACTAATTTTTTATGAAGAAATTCTTGACCAAGATATATATATATATATATATATATATATATATATATATATATATACGACATAATATACTACATACAAGTGATACACATTCTTACATATCGAGGAACGCGTGAATATAGATATATTGATGTGAATATATCCTCTAATTCTTAGGCCTACGCATAACAAAAAAATGCTCCATATTAATGTTTCTCAGCAATTGAAATACACTATACAATCACATGTGCAAAAGCCTTTCCTGTCTAACCTCGATCTCATTCGGTTTGTCGCGTAATTCATGCATCCACACATAATCAGCTTAGTTCTCTTTGTGGCTTTCCCGCTGAAGCCACAAATCCCATGGGGCACAGATATAGAAAACAAAATGGCGTCTGGCGGGAATGGAAGGCAAAAGAAGATTGCAACAAAATAGCGTGAGGGTATCGGGAAGGGAGAGTTTCGATATGTGGAAACAAACAAAGAGAAGCGTTCAAACAAAAAACATAGAATGGATAGCGAAATAAAACTGGAAAATTGGGAACAGAAGAGGAGGAACAGAAGTAGGAGAAGGAACTGAGTGGAAGTTGTGCGTGAAAGAAGATCAAAAAATATATTTTCTAAAGATTGTCTGATAGCAATAAAGCAATGCAATTTCGAAACCTAAACAAATAAGACTGTCCGTCTCTTAATTTTGCGAGTCCATTTTTCTTCCCGATTAATTCCCTTGACACTAAAGCATACTCCACCCATCATTTGTTTTCTCTCTTTTTCTCTATTAACCTTTTTTCTTTTTTATATTATTTATCCATTTGTGTTAACTTCTTTCTTCTCTTTCATCTCATTATTTTACATTTTTTGTTGTTGATATTTTTATATTTTAATTTCTCGACTGTTTTCCTTCTTTTCCTTCACAGTTTTGTCTCTTTTCTTAACTTATTTCTTTTTCTACATATAAATACTTCTATCTTTTTTATTTTTTCTCTTGTGATTTTGATCTTTTTTTATAGAAATATTGTTTCTAAACATTTCTTGCACGCGTTTTTATGCGATTTTTCTTTCATTTCAAGTATTATTTGTTCCTGTGTTTAGTTTTTTGCTACTGTTTTTGACAATTATTTACTAACCGACTTTTTCTTTACATTAACCTCATTTTCAAAAAGCAAAAATTTGAATCAGTTTTTCATCTCTAGCTTGTTAACCTCTCTTTCTGCTATTGTTTTCCCTTATTATTTTTCAATTTATATATTTTTAACACACATTCTTTTCTCGGCCATTTCTATATTCATCTTTCATTTTGATTTAGTTTCTACTTATTGATCCCTTTACCAATTTGCCCGTTTGAAATAATCGAGTAAATTTTCCCACTCTTATATGATCAATATCTGAATATATATATATATATATATATATATATATATATATATATATATGTCAGTGTGTGTGTGTGTAAATATATATATATGTGTGTGTGTATGTGTGCGTATGTACATGTCTGTATGCGTGTGTATATGTGTGTGCATGTGTGTGCGTGTATGTGTGTGTGTGCGCGCACACGAGTGTACAGTGTGTTAGTGAATACTGGAGAATCCAAACCAGTGAAGATGAAATTCACTGCAAAAGTTTTATCAGCTCCTACTAAATACCTTCTATTTTCTACAGTCAATGATAGACATTTTTAAACGTATTATGCATCACTTTTGAATAAGTAAACTTAATTTAGCTAAACTAAAGTCCTCCAGTATGGTGCAAATTTAAACAGAAAATTTTGGATTTATGTGTTCACACATATATATATATATATATATATATATATATATATATATATATATATATATATATATATATATATATATATATAAATCCAAACAGAAAGTGGCATGTAGAAAAAATCACAAGGAACATCTTATTAATATTAACATTATTAATATTAGCACTAATCTAGCCAGAGGGCTCAATGTAAATAGAATTATCTGTTTACAGAACCAATATATATATTTTTCAAATAAAACTTTGCAAATTATGCAAAAATGCATTTAAAGAAAATCTTAAAAGAAAAGTTAGTCAATTGCATTATCCTATTATATTACTATAATAAGTTATTTATTAATGCTATTACATTATTTATGCATAAAGTTTAATATAATTGGATATTACGAATTATATATATTATCTATTTAATATTCTCATATTTATCTATTTAATATTCTCATCATTTACTTACATTATCTCTTGACATTAACTGTACAAACGTAACTTAAATATTTATTTGTTAGTTATTGATTAATTATTTTATAATGTTCAAATGCCTTATACTAGCTAAGCTGAATTTCAATTTAACACAAATGATTTGTAAATTACTTATTTACATTTTTATGATTATATCTTTGTTATTTTGTATAAAGGAAGACGAATTTTTCGCTCTTAGTAGAGACGCATTTCTATGTCTAACGCCGTTTTAACTTTAATTTTAAGCTTTATTCAGTACGATAGGAAAAAAACAATACGATACAATTTCTACAATATTCTTTCTGAGGAATACTACGTTTTTTGTATTAGTTGCTAATTATTTTCGAGGAACTCAATGAATAAATAACTGAATATACAAGGTTGCCATAGCCGGGTGTGATAGTGGGGATAATCTCCCACTATCTATAAAATGCTACCATGGCATACTTGTTCAAATAACTATTAAGTCCAGATCCTGGCGTGCTTGTCGTGGAACTACTTTTACAGACCAGAGAATGGGTGAAAGGTAGGTCACTGACGCCTCATAACCTATTGCTTAAGCAGGTGGAGATCGTCAGCCTAAAAGCGCAATTCACCTAGAGGAAGGAAAATTCTCATTTCAAACCTTCCCTGCATTGTGGCCATATCCAGTCATGGAGTCGGAGTCCCTAAGGCAGTTCGCTATTGTATTCAACTAGTTCTGGCAGCTCTTGCGACCGCACTGGTCCCAAATTGTAACAACCCTGTCGTTCCTTTGGTTTAATCAGTAACGTGGAGAGGGGGACGTGCTACATACTGCGTCAAAACACTACACCTGGAGAAGATACTCCAGCTTCAACCTTGGCGTTGATATAACACAGGGAATGACAATTACCGGTTATAAGCTATCGCTCGATTGGCGTAGGGCACAGCGCCAGGGGTTGTTCTCGTCGGTGAGAGAGATTCACTAATCTCATTGGACAGCTGCCAACAACTTAAGCTGGGTAGCCACCAGCCAGTAATATGTTTCACGCTATAGGCTGCTTTCTTCGTGGGGATTAGGAGACATCTGATAAGTGGACCGTAACATATACACCAGGCAACAACAAGAAATTCAAAAGAAAATCATCTCTAAAACTCGGCTATTGGAACGTCCGGACTATGTTGAGCAGCCTATCTGAAAACTTCCAGGATATCAGTGATTTCAGGAAAATTACAGTTATCAATGACGAGCTCAAGAGGCTTCTTACGGACATTGCTATATTGCAGGAAACACGTCTGAATCATTGAAGGAGATGGACTACACGTTCTTCCGGTAGAAAAAGAGCTCAAACGAACCTCGCCCAAACGGTGTGAGCTTCGCAGTTATGGACAGCCTCCTGAATATGGTTAAAACAGGTAGGGACGGTTCTGAGTGACTTATCCCTCTGAGCCTCAACACTACAGCAGGTCCTATTACCCTCGTCAGCGTGTATGCCCCGACACTCTCTGCCATACCGGACTCCAAGAACAGGTTCTACAGCAAGCTTGCAGCCATTATCAGCAGCATCCCAAACAAGGAAGAGCTTGTTCTCCTGGGTGATTTAATGCCGGAGTGGGTGCTGATCGCGAAATTGTGGCCCTCGTACCTTGGACAGTTTGGTGTCGGCATGATGAACAACAATGGCCAGAGATTACTCGAGCTATGCACCTACCACAACCTGTGCATAGCCAACTCCTTCTTCAAGATCAAGCCCTAGATCAAGGACTCTTAACGATACCCACGCTCAGGGCACTTTAATTTTTAATTTTAATCCTTGTCAGCCAATAAGAACGTTCTTCACACTAGCTCATATCACAGCGTGAACTGTGACCACTCCCTAGTGTGCGGCAAGATTAAGCTCCAGCGGAAGCAAGAAGCAAGGAAATACTCGCATTGATGTCAAGAAAATGAGAAAAATAGACCTTGTGGAGCAGTTTGCTGAGAGGTTTGAGAGCGAACTGAAAACCTCACAAACCGGGGACACTGCCACAGTGAAGTGGGCTACTTTATGCGACACCATGCACCGAACTGCCTTGGCCACCTTTTAGAGAAAGACCTCGAAGTCACAGGACTGGTTTGAGGCAAATCTTCCGAAATAATCAGTACAAGCGGTCGACCAACGTGAGAAAACTCCGGGCTGCCAGATCCAAAGCTCAGCAGACTGCCACACGCTGCATCAATGAGTACTGGACAGAGCTCAGACAGCAGCAATCACAAGGAATAATTGAGGATTCTATGATGGCATCAAGAGAGCAATGGGACCAGTACAGAACCAGACAGCTCCCCTGAAATCCATTAATGGAGAAGTCATCACAGACAAAAGAAAACAGATGAAGATGTGGGTGGGACACTATTCCAACCAGAATCCTGTCATGACTGCAGGCCTTAACGCTATTGAGTGCCTACCTGTCGTGGAAGACCTCGACACTAAACCGACCATAGAGGATCTCAGCGATGCTATCACACACATACTGGGCCACAGGGAAAGTCCAAGCAGTGGAATTTCCCATCCCCGATCTTATCAAGCGCTGCAAGACTATCCTGCTGCTTCATCTACACGAAGTTCTCTGCCAGCGCTGGAAAGAAAAGACTGTACCACAGGACATGAGGGACGCTATGATCATCACCCTCTACAAGAACAAAGGGGAGCGAAGCGACTGCAACATTTACAGAGGTATCTCACTAATCTGCGTCGTTTTCATAGATCTGACAAGGCTTTCAATCTTGTTAGCAGGAAGGGCCTCTTTAGAATCCTGTCCAAGATTGGATGCCCACCCAAACTGCAGAGCTTGATTGAGTCCTTCTATAACAATATGAGGGGTACTGTGCAGTTCAACGACAGCACCTCGGAACACTTCAACGTCTGCAGCGGTGTCAAACAGTGTTTTACCCACGCTCCCACTCTTCAGAATCTTTTTCGCGTTGCTTCTGAAACATGCATTCAGCATAACATGGGAAGAGATTTACCTGCGTACCAGATCAGATGGCAAGCTTTTTAATCTCGCCCGTCTCACAGCCAGGTCAAAAGTAGGAAAAGTTCTTATCAGAGACATGTTGTTTGCTGATGATACTTCACCATTCTACACACTGCCTGAACTTCAATCACTGACAGATCATTTCTTTTAGGCCTGCCAAGACTGTGGGGTGACTATTAGCATAAAAAACGTCCTGAGTCAAGGTAATACAGCACCACCGGTCATCATCATCAATGACTATGAGCTGGATGCGGTACTTGTGTGTATCTACCTTGGTTCCATCATCACTGACAACATCTCACTAGACATAGAGCTCGATAAGAGAATTGAGAAGGCAGGCATAACACTTTCGCGCGTCACAACTCGTGTTTGAACCAACACCAAGCAAACAGTGAAAATAAAATGGCCGTGTGCAACGCCTTTGTCATCAGCACACTGCTATACGGCATCAAGACATGAACCACGTACGACAGAAAAGAGAGGCGTCTGAACAGACTTTCCACATGAGAAGTATCTGCCGCATATTGGGAATATCATGGCAAGACAAGGTGCGCAACATTGAAGTCCAGTCTCGTGCGGGTCTGCCCACCATGTTCACGTTCCTTAAACAGCGCTGATTCCGTTGGCTACGCCATGTCCACCGCATGTCAATGGTTAAAACAAAAATACTTTTTATTGCCCGATGATGGTTCTTTAACACCGAAACTTTATAGCTCTTAGGTTGCAGCATGTAATAATAATAATAATAATAATAATAATAATAATAATAATAATAATAATACAAAGAGATTTTACAGGGAAATAGGTAAAAAAAGAATTGAAGTGACAGTCCCCCCCCCCAGAATGGAAGAAGTTACAGAGTTCTGGGAAAAGATATGGGCTTGCCCTAAAGAACATAGCAAGGAAGTACATTGGATTGCACAAGAGATAGAACGAATGAAAAATAAACCAGAACAGACATGGGCTGGAATTACAGAAGAGGATGTTAAATTTTCACTAAAAAAAGCACACGATTGGAAATTCCCAGGTATAGATAAAATTCCTAACTTTTGGCTATATTATTTAAATACAACACATAAAAACTAGTCAAAGAACTCCAAGAAATGGTTGACGATCCCACTAAAATTCCTACATGGATGACCAAAGGAATTACATTTCTTCTACCCAAGAATGGTGACACAAACAACCCGAAAAACTACAGACCAATTACATGTCTTCCGACAACATATAAACTATTAACATCTATTTTAACAAAACAGACATATTTATTCTTAGAAAGAAATGACATGATACCGCTTGAACAAAAAGGGTGCAAACGTGGCTGTTATGGATGTAAAGACCAATTGCTAATTAACAAAATGATCCTGGAAAACTGCTACAGTACAAAGAAAAATCTTAGTACTGCTTGGATAGATTATCGAAAGGCATTCGATAGTGTGCCACATCCATGGATTTTAATGACTTTAAATATATACAAGATATCGCCCGTCATCATCAACTTCATCAAACAGTGCATGTCTATATGGAAAACAACCCTTTACCTCAATCATATAAATGGAACCTATACGTCTGATGAAATAAACATCAAAAGAGGGATATTTCAAGGTTATTCTTTGTCTCCCTTACTATTCTGCATATCATTAATAGCACTACCCAGTCAACGTAATAAGACAGAATGTGGTTATAAAATAGGCCAAAAGAAAATAAGCCATCTATTTTACATGGATGATTTTAAGTTATATGCTAAGAATGATAATGAGCTGGAAGGTCTTCTGCAAATTGTAAAATGCTTCAGCGAAGACATTGGAATGAAATTCAATTTGAATAAATGTGCTAAAGCTACAGTTTTACGTGGATCAATACAAGAAACATCCTCAATTAGCTTAGACCCTGCTGTAACAATAAAAGAATTGAAACCAGGTGTAAATGAGAGTGAAAACATTCACCATAAAAAAATGAAAGAAATAGTGCGTAAAGAGTACTATAGAAGGCTACGAATGATATTAAAAACTGAATTGAATTCTCAGAATAGAGTTATGGCCATTAATAGCCTTGCAATCCCAGTTGTCCAATATAGCTTCAACATCTTAAACTGGACTCTTAACGACATCAGGCGAATGGATTCTAAAACAAGAAAGCTTCTTTCTAAGCATAAGATGCATCATCCAAAGGCTGATGTAGACAGTCTATACATACCCCGTAAAGAAGGTGGAAGAGGTCTTATTCAGCTGGAATTGTCATACAAGACAACAACTATTGGCTTACTAACATACATAGAAACAACAAAGGATTGGATGATACAATTAGTAAGGCAACATGAAGAAAGAAAGAAAAAATATTCAATAATAAAAGAAGGCAGTAAATACAAACAAGATTTACTGTTAGTAGATTTCTGTAGAAAAGCAAAACAAGCCAAGAACCAACTATTGTGGCAAAAAATATGAAAATGAAAGCCAAAGATAAAGCTCTTGAACAGATGAAACAGCGCTGGCAAGACAAACCTCTGCATGGCCAATATCCAGAACGTGCCAATAAATCCAATGCTGACAAAGTTAATACTCATTGATTGTTACGTGCATCTGGATTAAAGTCTGAAACTGAAGGCTTTATTCTTGCAGCACAAGACCAAAGTCTTTTCACTAGAAACTTTCAGGCAAATATTATGCATAATAATATGAATCCAAAATGCAGGTTTTGTGATAAACACCAAGAAACAATAGACCACCTAATCTCAGGCTGTTCTGTGCTTGCCCCAAATGAATATAAAAATCGCCACGATAGAGTTGGGTAATATTTACATTGGGCAATATGCAAACATTATGGAAAATCTGTAAACAAACACTGGTATGAACATCACCCAGCACCGGTTACAGAAATAGAAGATGTAACCATTCTATGGGATTACACCATCTACACAGACAGAAAAATTGAAGAAAACAGGCCAGACATTATTGTTAAAAACCAGAAGGAGAAAACTTGTCTATTAATTGATATGGCTTGTCCAGCGGATTGTAACATAGCAATCAAGGAATTTGAAAAACTGTCAAAATATAAAGACCTGGAAATTGAAATAGAAAAAATGTGGAAATTGAAAATAAGAGTTGTGCCAGTGATAGTAGGTGCACTTGGAATGATAAAAAATGGAACAAAACAACACATTGAAAGAATCCCTGGAAACCCCAGCTTAAGAGATATACAAAAGTACAGCCCACACACTAAGGAAAACTTTATCTATGTAATGCTAGGGATGATAGGGAAGATAGAAAAACATGAAATGGAGTCATAACAACACGCCACGACCTGCCTTAGGTCTCCCCGCACACTTGTTTGGTAGTGAGACCAAATCAGAAATCGAAATATGATGAAAAATGACATAATAATAATAATTACAATATATATATATCATTCCAATTATGTGGATTTTTATTCCATTTGTTCTTTACCTCATCTATACATATATATATATATATATATATATATATATATATATATATGGATATATGGATATAAATAAATATACATAAACATAATTCACGCAAATACA